>JACBYL010000202.1:0-106493 GCA_015266385.1 Trichoderma oligosporum | reverse complement strand
ACATTATTATGGATGGTCCCCCAGCGCAGTCTCTTGGTGTTGAAGCAGTTGATCCAGATGTGATGAATAGACCACCAAGAAAGAGGAATGATCCAGTTCTCACTCACAAACTGATACACAGAGTTCTGACGTCGGCAGCAATCATCATGGTTGGCACCATGCTCACCTACAGGCAAGAAATGGCCGATGGCATTGTTACCCGCCGGGATACTACTATGACATTTACCTGTTTTGTATTCTTTGACATGTTCAATGCTCTCAGCTGCCGCTCTGAATCGAAATCAGTGCTGCGTGGTGAGGTGGGATTATTTTCGAATAATTTATTTAATTGGGCAGTTTCTCTTAGTCTCATCGGTCAACTCCTCGTCATCTATCTGCCATGGCTGCAAGAAGTTTTCCAGACGGAGGCTATCGGATTGGGCGATTTAATACGACTCGTCATACTCTGCAGCACGGTGTTTTGGGCGGACGAATTACGAAAATATCTAAAGTATGGGAAGAGGCGTTTGGGCGGTGGATACAGCCAAGCGGTATAGAAGAGCGCATGAAAAGTCAATTACGAGCTCAAGAAGGTTGTGATATATGGCAAGAAGCATCTTATAAATTACACGAACATGTATGGCTCTGGGAGTAGAGTAGATTCTTATATACCTTTTACGTATTTAGCATATACAATTTTGCATAGTATTAACCTATTGGATTAATAACGCTCTTATATAATTTTAATCCAAGGAAGAAAAATAACGGGATCCTTCGGTATAAGCTATTTGAGGATGAAGATGCGATCTGCTAAAGTACTATGCTTGCTCTCCTGATATACTATCTTACCTACCCTACTAGGTATTACTCACAACTTTGAAGTAGATGCCCAATCAATTCAATGTACACAAAGTAAAGTTAAATTAATAACCATAGATTGAATGTAATTTATTCTGATTCCATTTTCCATGAATACAATGCAATGTTCTTCAAGTGGGATAATTTGTATTCTTCTCGAGGGCTAAGCTCTAAGACAGGCCTAAAAGCCCCTCCAAAAGTACTCCGTATAGCCACCTAACAATAATCGGCAAAAGTAGAGCTGCCCTTATAAAAGTAGACACAACACATCAGCCGTGACCTTGGCCCAGCAAAGGCTTTCTTTCAAAAGCCAGATCAACAAATCTGCCTCCACGACGTGCTAGGGCAACTATGCGCCTCCCGGATACTCCTCCTCAGCGCCAATGTCTGCTCCTTCTAACGGCGTCCTTCATCGCACGGACAACGGCAGCCATGCTATAGCAGCTCGACCAGCGCCGGACCTCCAAAATGCCACCAATGAGGCCGAGATTCGCGCGACGCTTGCCGCCCTTCACGAGCGTGAATCTGCCATAACGGCGAGGCTTGATGCGCTTCTCGAGTCGCAGGCAGATCTGTCGCGGGATCTAGGCAGGCTGGATCACTTGCGGGCTGGCCTCAGCGCACAGGTTATAGCTGCGCGCTCCATCAGCAATGATATGCTCTCAACGGCGGCGGACACAGCTGGACGGCTTAGCAACCGAGTGAAAGAGCTGGATCTGGAGAAGAGTCGTGTGGAGGATACACTGGGAGTCGTGGAGCAGGTGGCAGAGCTCAAAGCATGTGTCAATGGCGTTGTAGGCTCCATGGGAGCACCCCAAGATTGGGAGGCGGCCGCAGGTTACATTGCCCGCGCAAGCAAGGTTCCAGAGGAGATAACAAAGGGGGCATTTGCTGCCAACATTGTTCCCAGTGTCGAGGTCCCTGATGCTCCGTGGATAACGTTGGAGAACGCCAAGGAGAGTCTGTGTGGTCTCTTCTTACGAGAGTTTGAAAAGGCAGCTGCTGAAGGAGATGGGCCCAAAGTAACAAGGTTCTTCAAGCTATTCCCTCTCATTGAGAGGGCGGATGTGGGATTAGATGTGTATGGGAAATACGTGTGTCAAGGAGTAGCAGGTACTGCTCGAGCAACACTGAAGGACGGTATGGCGGGCCAGAATCGCAAAGAGGGTATCATATACGCCAATTCTCTGACAAGGCTCTTCCAACACATTGCACAGATTATTGAGGGTCATGGAGGGTTGGTTGAGAGGCACTACGGCGCTGGAAAGATGGTTCGTGTCATTGAGAGAATCCAGATGGAAGCAGATGTCCAGGGTGGCATCATTCTCGACACTTGGGCCGACGAACGGGTAGTCGACAAGAAGCTGACAGATGTGAAGAGCTATCCTTTCTCGTTCTTAGTCCAGAGTTTCTTGCCGCCGCCTCCCCGAGGGGGGATTCCGAGGATGAATTCACCGGCAGCGGGTCTGGGTAACAACGCTCGCAATAGCGAAGACGAAGGCGTGAACATGAAGGAGGTTGATAGCCTGCTGCATGAGATTTCTGTCATGCTTGCGCAATGGTCCTTTTACACTCGATTTATTTCAGCTAAATGCATGGTACGTACAATTGCTACGTGAGATATCCGGCTCTGTCTAACATATGGTGTTTTTCCTCTTCTTCTCTTTCTCATTTAGGATCCAACAGATCAAGATGCACCTTTGAGGCTTGCAGAATTGCTGGTCAAATCGAAATTATACAGCAGGATATCTTCCAAGTTAATATCACCTTACAACGTCATGTCGACCTTTTTCTTCCGTCGGTCTGTCGAAAAGGCCTTCCAACTGGACGAGTACCCCAGTGGTTTGTCACTGAATCTGAATAGACCAATTGAGGGCAATACTCCATACATAATCCTTGCGGTTGATGATGTTATGTATATTGTCAATGCTGTACTCCTGAGATGCCTCTCGACCTCACAGAAGGACATTGTCACTTCAGTCGTTTCATCTGTTGGTCGGGTGCTGACTGGTGACTTTGTCGGTATGATACAGCGAAAGATGCGTGACGAGTCTTACCCTAAGGCTGTTGTACAGGGAGGTTTCCCGCCGGAGGAGAAGATTATCCAGTTTCTCGTTCTAATCAACAGCTTGGATATGGCCAACGAATATCTGACAAGAATCATTCATGGTCGCATCGGCTCCTCCGATGAGCCGAGACATAGAGAAGAAATCGATGCTCAGTTGAAACAGTCGTTTCCTTTCGAACGAGATGTGACTGCTGTCGTTGGCGCTTTGCGCTCCTTAGAGATGGCTTTTATCGGGAAGACTACTGAGCTGTTAAACGAGGCTATTCAAGTTCTTTTTAACCAAGTCGTTAAGCTACGCTTAAGGCCAGTCCTGAGCGATACGTTCCGTGACGCCGACTATACACTCACTGAAGAGGATATTGCGGAAATTGCTCAAGAGAATGATGAGGGAGAAGGAGATGTCCTAGACCAAGTATCGCGGCGATTCGAACATGGATGGGAACAACTAATGAAGGCTATTGGACGACTATTGACGCCAGGCACATTCAGCAGCCTTATGGACATGACAGCTCGCTACCTTTCTCGAATCTTGGAGAAGAGGGTTCTCGGTTATGGTGGAAGGACGAGTGCATATGGCGCAATCCGCATGGAGAGAGACTTTACAGCTATAGTGGATGTTGTCTCTAGAGGCAATTACAGCGTAAAGGAAGTATTCAGTAGGGTCACGCAGCTGCTTATGGTTGCGAATATGGAGAACGATGAGTGGGAAGAGATATGTGCTCAAGAAGGGGAAGATGGCATCGACTGGGTTTTGACAGAGGATGAAAAGAGAAGAGCGCGGAGTTTAGTAAAAGGATAAAACACATACTGCACGGCATTTTCTTTTTCTTTTTCTTTTATAGATATTACAAATGTTGAGTCGAAGCATGTCGTGTATCATGTCATTTATGCATCGTTGCCCTCTAAGCTGGCTAGCTGTGAGAGGATAAGTAGCATCTTGCTCATTTATGATATATAGACAGACATGTGCATTCACGGAAAGGATAGAAGGAGCTTTGAGTTACATGGAAAAATAACAGCTGTAAAATGAGAAGAAAAGAAAAGAAAAGAAAAGAAAAGATCATCTTCTCTCTTTTTTTTTCTAAAATTGCTGGCCTAAGGTTGAAAGGTTGGAGGTTGAAGCCATCGTTGGTAATCAGTGCTTTGGGCCTTTATTTAATTGCCCTTATAAGATAGAGCGGCTGTCAGCGCTTCTAGCAGTCTCGGGGTGGCGTCGGCATCATTAAAAGGTTGGACGACTCATGGCATAGGCTGCCACCAAATGAAATTTTCTGCCTATCAAAAATACATCTAGCGAAAACCGGCATATCATACAAATTTTAATAGTTACTCATCACATTTGATCATTAAGAGAACCAAAACCTCGCCTACTAAGAACCTCACTTCATCTCATCTTAACTTCACACATTTGTTCTCATATATCAAAATAATTCCTGGGAAATTCTATTTTATATAAAAAAAAAATTCCATACCCCGCCAACTTTCGTCATAATTTCACTGCGCCAACTTTGTTATCGTGGGTGGCCTCGAGCACTTACAGCATCGTCAGTGTCTCGGAGCCTTATAAGTGCCCGCATGATATTCACCATGGAAACCAATATAATAAGAGTTGCTCCTAGTAAAGGGCATTTGCTTGGACGGTTTGAAACATCAGACGGCTCTTCTTCAAACCTTGAAGAGTGGCATGTCTTGGCAGAAGCTGGGGAAGCCATCGCGGCACTCGATAAGGCAGCCAAATATCTCAGGATCAGCGATACGCCTGTGGCATTCCCTACTGAGACAGTCTATGGTCTCGGCGCTGATGCAACTCGCAGTGGTTCCGTCAAGGGTATCTACTCTGCCAAGGGTAGACCGTCAGATAACCCGCTCATTGTTCATATTTCGGACCTACACATGCTGCGTGAGCTTATGGGCAAGCAGAGCGATGACCAGGATGCCATACCAAATAGGTATAAGACGTTGATAGAGCGCTTCTGGCCTGGCCCATTGACGATATTGTTGCCCAACCCGCAGCCTTCGAAGCTGGCTCCTGAGGTTACTGCGGGACTCAAGACTTTTGGCGTAAGGATGCCCTCATCACCTTTGGCTCTGAGTCTTATCAAGCTTGCTGGAGTGCCTTTGGCAGCTCCCTCTGCAAATGCGTCCACAAAGCCATCACCTACGACGGCACAACACGTCAAGGATGATTTGCATGGACGGATTGAAATTATTCTTGACGGAGGCCCGTGCAAAGTTGGCGTTGAGAGTACCGTCGTGGACGGTCTCTGCGATCCTCCTGTGGTGCTCCGGCCGGGAGGCATAGGTTTGGAAGAGCTGCGGAGCTGTCCTGGTTGGGAGAACGTGGTCAAGGCCTACAAGGATCATAGCGAAGAAGGAAAAGCAGCGCCGAGAGCACCCGGGATGAAGTACAAACACTACAGCCCCAAGGCAAGGGTAGTGTTATACGAATCTGCATACAAAGCTGGCTCAGATGGCGTTGTTCCGTCTGATGTCGAGGTTGCTAGCGTTACTGAGAATGGCAATGCTCACAAGGTTAATGGCATTTCATTAAAGAGAATAGGTGTCATTCGAACGCAACGGTGGAAATCAGGGGCTGGTCTCCAGTGTGGTCCTTTGCAGCCCGCACCCAACAGTGAAGACGACCACAAGTTGGATCTCACATATGAAGTACATAGAGCAGACCTCAAGAATGGTCAGGGAGAGATTATCGGCGAGCTTTTCGATATAGACCTAGGACATGACACAAAGAGAATAGCACAGGGGTTATTCTCAGCCTTGCGAGAGCTAGATCGTCGGAACATAGACACGATCTTTGTAGATGGCATAAAAGGCGAGCTGGATATTGCCGCTGCCGTGATGAATCGCCTCCGAAAGGCGGCATCAGAAATCAGATTATGAGAGAATCAATCATATTGGAATAGACAAAGAGGGGAAAAAAGAAGAAAAGGAAGATGCATAGATTCGTTATACCCTGCCCTGTATATATATAAAAACCGACCCCGTTTCAAGAAAATACAATCAACTACAAAAGTAATCTGTTTAAAAGTGCAATAGGCGCTTTGAAATAACATTCTTAACTCCCAATGAATCCCAGGTCTTGTACTTTACAACCCTTGCCGAAGCCAATCTGTCAGCTTTGATTTCCCAAGCTGTGCTAGGTTGTTAACACCCTGTTCGCTGAAATCGATGCGACCCAGGGGAACATCCTGAGTAGGCGCACGGCTGACCCGTTGGACGATGATGGTGGGGTCTGTCTCCAGGATGATGCCGTCGTCGACAATTTCGTCAATGGCGAGGGAGACGAGATCGTAGTTTTCGACAATTGTCCTCTTGTCAACGGATTGCCTAATTCGGTTGTTAGCTAACAGTGTCCAACCAATTCGGAGCAGCACAACAGGGCAGAGAAAAATAATATATATATATATTTACTGACTTAAACAGAAGATGGAGAGAGTCACGAAGAGCCAACACTGTATTATAGAGCAAAATCTCGTTCTCATCGGCGGCGCCAACAACGTAGAGCATGACGTCGGATTCCATCTTATACAAGACAATTCGGTTGTCGTAAAGGATGATATCTCCCGTCTGCTTCGCCGTCTTATCAATGAGCCCTTTCTCAAATGCCTTTTGCGCCTTTATATCGGTATATGGATGGCTTGGTGCACTCGCATTGCCTATTAATTAAAAACAAGCTCTCTATTAGCATTGGCGCACATATCAAAGGCTCGAGGCGCATTTGCAGCAGCCTAGGTATTCTAATTGATCGTACCGGTTGGAGCGGTGTGTGGAGGAGAGAAGTATTTGGCAAATATCCTAGAGCCATCCTCAGTACCAAGGATGAGGATTGCCTGGACGGCGAAGAGGGTCATTCCAGGAGACATTTTGGCGACTGGATGTTCTGAAGTTCTAGACGATGTTGGATAGCGATACCAGGTTTAAGCTCTCTCCAACTTGCTACTAACAAAAAGGTGTCCCCCCCAAACAGTTGCCTGCCCCTCCACCAAAGCGGCAATGCAACAAAAACCTCGGCTTAACCTTTGGCCGTTCCGGCGCTTAACGCGTCCCTAAAGCTTCGCGTTCCCTTTAAAAGAAAAAGCACTTTACGCGTCTAGCAATTTGGCAGAAACGCGACTCCACCCCCCTTGCTTGCATTGGCGGTATCCTGCCCCTCGTTTTTGCCGTTAGGATTTGCCCAACTGGCAAGCTTTAGGTAGATGCAACCCCCGGTTTTGGATCATCATCAACTTCAATTGCTGCGGATTGCACCGCTAAAGAAGAAGCCATGTCGTCGCCAAATCCAAGGCAGAGAGACTCGCAGTCTGCGACACCTCGTCGCTCTACGCGGCAATCTGAAGCTGGAACCCCTCGCCAGCAGCCATTGGTCTCCAGCCCGCTATTCTACCAGTCTTCGCCAGCTCCGACTCAAGGTATTGATGAGGTCATGGGAGATGTCTCTTCACCTTTACGACAGATGTCAAATAGCCAGAGCACACAGCCGACCAATGGCCCTCCGCCGAGCTCGCCTTTGAGGCAGATGACTGGTACGCAGTCAACTATTGGTGATGGTCAACGAACTCCTCGTGCTAGCGGTGGCCTTGCTGGAGGTAGGGTTTATTATGTGATTCTCTCGAAATAAGACGGCATGCTGAGTTGAATTGATTAATGTAGAATCGTCTCCTATCCGATACGAACCTAGCTCCAGTCCTGGTCGAACCCCAAGACTTCATTCGGATCTGCGCAGCGAAAGCAGCGGTCTCTTTGTTGGATCGAATCGTGGCACGCCATATAGACGCGGGGATATTAACTCGGACACTATAAGGACACCTCGTGCCCCTCGACGTGTCATTTTGGATGAATCTGGTCGAGTAATGAGAGAAGGACAAGCTCCCGGCTCCGATGCTGCCTCTTTTGTGAACCGAGATCCTAATACCTCCGAGGCTGATATCCTTGGTGGTCCTGGTCAGAGTCTCATTTGGGGAACTACTGTCTCTATCGATGATACCTTTTCCACCTTCAAAGACTTTCTGCGACATTTCACTCTTAAGTACCGCATGTACCGAGATGGTCTTTCGGATGTCGAAGTGAATGCTGCACCTGACTCTGAATCCAAGCCATACTGGGAGGCACTGCAGAACATGCTACTGCTTGGTACGACTAGGCTTTACCTCGATATATCAGACCTGAACCTCTACCCGCCAACTCGAAAGCTGTGGCATCAGATTCAAGCCTACCCTCAAGAGGTAGTCCCGGTCATGGATCAGTCTGTTCATGACGTGATGCTTGATCTTGCTCAGGCTGAAACAATGAGAAACCGACCAACGCAAAGTAGCGCGGGGCAGCAGGCTTCCCAGCGAAGCACGCAAGGCTCTGAGCCTGTGTTTCCCAGTTCAGATAGACCTGATGAAGGTATCACCCCCACACCCCGTCCTCGGGATGAAGAGCCTACATTAGAAGATCAAGTCGCAGCGTCACTTTACGTTGTGCGTCCGTTCGGTATTGACAAATTGACTAACCTGAGAGATCTAAACCCGTCCGGTAAGTCCTGTTATCCCACAATCGCCTTATTTAAAAAAAAAAAAAGTTTAGCTAACATAGACCAGACATGGATCGCCTTATATCTGTCAAAGGTCTTGTTATCCGTACGACGCCTGTTATCCCCGACATGAAGGATGCATTTTTCCGCTGCAACGTCTGCAATCATTCGGTTAACGTTGGATTGGACCGGGGCAAGATTCGAGAACCCACTGAGTGCCCTCGCACAATGTGCGCCTCCAAAAACTCAATGCAGATTGTCCATAATAGGTGTTCATTTGAAGACAAACAAGTCATCAAGCTCCAAGAAACCCCCGACAGCATTCCCGCTGGCCAGACGCCTCATTCCGTGTCTGTCTGCGTTTACAACGAGCTTGTTGATTTTTGTAAGGCTGGTGACCGTGTTCAATTGACTGGTATCTTCCGCGTCAGTCCTGTTCGAGTGAACCCCCGGCAGAGAGCCATCAAGAGCATTTACAAGACCTATGTGGACGTACTACATGTTCAAAAGGTTGATAAAAAGCGCCTTGGGGCTGATCCATCCACGCTTGGTGTGGAGGGCGAAGAGGATGCAGAAACCAGCAAGAATGAAATGGAGGAGACTCGCCGCATCACAGTCGAGGATGAGTTGAAGATTCGAGAGACATCGCGTCGACCTGATATTTACGAACTTCTTGCCCGATCACTGGCTCCTTCGATTTATGAAATGGACGACGTTAAGAAAGGTATTCTACTGCAGCTGTTCGGTGGTACCAACAAGACTTTCCACAAGGGAGGCAGTCCCAAATACAGAGGCGATATCAATATCCTGCTTTGTGGTGATCCATCCACATCCAAGTCACAAATGTTAACGTATATTCACAAGATTGCACCTCGCGGTGTGTATACCAGTGGCAAAGGTTCCTCTGCTGTCGGTTTGACTGCATACGTTACTCGTGACCCCGAAACCAGGCAATTGGTTCTCGAATCGGGCGCTCTGGTGCTTTCTGATGGTGGCGTCTGTTGTATCGATGAGTTTGACAAGATGAACGAGTCTACTCGGTCCGTTCTTCATGAAGTGATGGAGCAGCAGACCGTATCAATTGCCAAAGCCGGTATCATCACAACTCTCAACGCACGAACTAGCATCCTTGCTTCTGCCAACCCAATCGGCAGTCGCTATAATCCTGACCTGTCCGTCCCGCAGAATATCGATCTTCCGCCTACCTTGCTCTCCCGTTTTGATCTCATCTATCTCATTCTAGACCGCGTCGACGACAAGGCAGACCGCCGACTAGCAAAGCATCTCCTATCAATGTATCTAGAAGATAAACCCCAGTCAGCACCCACCAACAACGACATCCTCCCTGTCGAGTTCCTGACTCTGTATATCTCATATGCGCGCTCCAACATCCAGCCCACAATCTCAGACGAAGCAGCCAAGGAACTCGTCGACAGCTACGTCGCCATGCGAGCGCTTGGACAGGACGTCCGCGCGGCAGAGAAGCGCATTACAGCCACCACCCGACAACTCGAAAGCATGATTCGTCTCGCCGAAGCCCATGCCAAAATGCGTCTCGCTGAGGTTGTCACAAAGGAGGACGTCCAAGAAGCCTGCCGCCTCATTCAATCCGCCCTCAAGACCGCCGCCACAGACTCTGAAGGCAGAATCGACATGAGCCTACTCACAGAAGGTACTAGCACCGCGGAGCGAAAGCGCCGCAGCGATCTCAAAGACGCAGCGCTGCGGCTGCTAGACGAGATGACCGCTGGTGGGAATACAGTTCGGTGGAGCGATGTAGCAAGAAGACTGGCGGACACTTCAAGCGTGCCTGTCGAACAGGCTGAGTTTAATGAGGTGATGAGGACTTTGGAAGCTGAGAACGCCATTATGGTTTCTGGTGAGGGAGCAAGGAAGAGCGTGCGGAGAGTTACGGCTGTTGTTTGAGAGGAGGTCAGGTTATTATTAGGAAAAAAATATGGTTTTATTTTCTTGACATGAGTTTATGGCATGGATGTATTGATGGGAGTTAAACAGCTGAAAAGAGTTGAAGAGGCTAGATGGTCTACTGTATGACATTGAAGATATCTCCCACTATATCGAGACACAAAATTAGAGGAGCAAACGTAAAATCAGAGAAATAATTGGTTCTAAGTCCATGTGACTTCTCATTTGCTCTTAAAACATTTCCATGTGCATCTACCATCACATAAGTGAAGGCATTCGATCCAATTAGTACCAAAACCTAAGAATATACATTCAATGATTGATATCCTAAAAAGCATTCAACCAAAAAAAAAGAAAGCCTTAACTCCTTTGTCCAGTCCCCATTCCTCCTCTTCATCTTATCACAATTCCTTCCTCCCGTGTGATATGATATTGTCCATTCCAAGATGGAGTGGCTCGATATTGTTTATTATACATTCTTTTTTTGTGTTTCGCACTCTCAATCTTGTTCACCAATAATTCCTTTCTCGGCCTTCATATACAAAGTTGCAGCCAGCGGCCACAAAGAGAGCGAAACAAAGGGCACTAGGTCCCCAGCGGTCATAGTATCGTGCAGCCTTGCGGTTACGAATCGAGCGACTTCGATAAAGATAAATACCCAAGGAATAAAAGAGACTAAAAATGGCTAAGAAAGTGAATATGCCAGCGATCCAAAAGGCCGTGGGAGTTGGATGGTCTCCAAAGTTGAGAAGAGTCGTAGCAATAGTGCCAATGTAAATCGAGTATTCAATCTAGATGAGTCAAGTCAGTATACTGTTCTGGGTCCAATATGGTCATAGCTATTCCAAACTATTCCAAATACGCATATTTATAATAACTTACCCATCCAAGGAACGTTCTCTCAGCGGCAAAATACACCTTGGGCTCTACGCGAACCGGCACATAAATCTTTTTGCCCGGGGGGGCGCTGAATTTCTTGGTTTGAACCCTACCGTTGCCGAAGAGTCTTTCCACCCTCTCGGATCGAGGGATTTGGCTTCCTTGAGGATGCTTGACGATGGATTTCAAGACCTTCCATGTGCCAGTAGTAACGGCTCTGGTCTTCGATAAGAGAAGGATGCGATAATAGTGCCATCCACCAACTCTCCGAGCCTCTTCTAACTCATAGTTTTCGTCGTACTCGTCGTCAGAGTCGTAGATGGGGAAATCGTCATTCGCAGTCGGCAATTCTACAGTTTGGCCTTCCATATCCGAAGCAGTAGCACGAAGCCTAGCGCCTTGTCTGCTAGATTCACCGTTGCCAGCACCACGCCGAGCGTTGTCTAGTTCTTCATCATCAGAATCAAGTTCCTCTTCGTCATCATCTGAAGTAGTTGTCGTTCCAGAAATATCAGGCCGACGAATTCCGAAATCATGAGTGACGGGCTTGCGAATATCAACATCCATCTGCGGCATCCAGAAGGGGAGTAACTTGATGCGATCGGGAAACAGGCAGGCTGTGCCATGAATAAACTTGGAAAACTTAGGAACAGCCTCCACCAGATGAGACGAGATAAGTTGCCTAATCCATTCTGGCGGTTCCTGCCCTACTTGTGTCTGGAGCTTCACTTCAAGAATGGCGTAGGGGAAGCGCTCGACATCTTGAGGAGGGAGTTGTGAAAAGGGATAGTCGACACCAATATCCATACGTCTCCAGTTGTCACCAGAGCGAGCTCGACCATCCAAATTATCCTCTCGAACCATTGTCAATTCAGTATCCAGTGAAATTCGCACTCGAGCGTCTGCAGGCAGCTGAAATGCGGTTCGATTGTAGAAAGAGCGGCAGACAGGCTTGTATCCGTGCTTCAAGACGGAGTACTGAACTTCCGCGGCGAGTCTCTCATCCTCAGCAATGGCCTTTTCCGATTTCTTACCCTCCTTGCGGGCCTTTTCGAAAATGGCTGCCGGCAGCAGCTCGCCTTTCATGTAGGCATTGACATTTTTCTCCTTGATTGAGAATCGAGCCTTGACAGACTTTTCGCCAGTCCAATCTTCACGGTGGGTTTTGCGCTCGACGAAGATGGTTTCGGTCTTCATACCACCATACCAACGAAGTCGAATCGCCTCTGCGCCTTCAGACTTTTTTAAACGGCCTTCGTAAAGGTCCCACTTCTCAGGATTGTCATAGTAGATCGACGTAATTGCTTGATCCTGCTGCTCAAATTCTTTGCTGGCGTTGAAAACCAGCACAGGCAAGTGCTTGAGGATAATGAGCTTCAGCTCCGTCACATTGTCGGGATGTACCCAGTATTTCGTCGTTTGTCGGATAAAGCTGGCCTGAGACCCACCGGCGGCACTGTCGCCCGTTACAGGATTGCCTCTGGTTCGAACAAGATCGTATAATTTGGACAGCTTGATGACGGATGTATCGTAGTTTTCCTTGTAGAAAGGCTTGGCCTTGAGTCGGGTATCAAAAGCAGGGCGGAGATGCCATCCTGTCAATTTCTGTTGAACAACATTTAGCAAAGAAAATGAAAAGGAGGAAGCAATTACTTGCTGATAATGCGAAAAAAAAAAAAGAAGAAGAAGAAGAAAATTATGCAACAAACTTACATCATGTTTCTTAATAATCTTATAGAAGCCAGTGTAGTTGAGCTGGACAAATTTGGCTAGGTCGTGGACGTCGGCGATGATGTCACTCAAGTCCTCCTCCAGCAGCAAGAATTCCTCCTCACTGGGGCCCTCTTCACCGAGGCCGCGCTCGTTCAGCCGATTCACAACATCCCTAACTTCGCGCTCGCTAACGGCAATGCGGCGAGAAATCTCCATCGCCTTGACCTGCTGCTTCGTATGGACCTTCTCGAGCTCAGTCTCAAGCTTGCCCACGAAGCGCGTCTCATCATCTTCGGTCCACTCCTTGGAGCCAGAACCATCAGTCGCGAGAGGGCCAGTGGCTTCCTTCAGCTCGCCTTTCAGCCCATTATAGTCGATGTAGTACCACTGGTACTCTCGAATGATGCTTGACCGCAACTGCTCACCGAACTTCATGACGACAACGCCTGGTCCAACTTGTGAAGCTTTACCACGGTGTCGGAGGGCTGTCCAATTCTTATCGATGGCCTTGAAATCTTTCGCAATCAGCATGGAGTCACTGGCTTGTGAGCTTGGAATAAGGTGGTCGCAGGCGACAGGCGACAGGCGACAGGCAATGGCCAGACAGAAGATCCAATCGACAACCAGGGATAGAAGAAGAAGAGAGAGAGAAATAAAAAGATCAAGATAAATAAGGTCAAAAAGCAAGGTCAAAAAGCGCGATGCAGACTCTGCCGGGCCTGCTTCCGAGATAAAAATTCACCTACCAATGGGGCAAAGATGCGAACAGCGAATGAATGCTCGCAAAGTGGTGGGCAGCCTGGACAAATCCAATTTGCTTCATACAAAGCACAGCTACCATGCTATGATGCTAGAGCAAGAAAAGAAAAAGGCCCCTTCGAATGGCGTCTAAATCGCCTTAGCCTTGGTCTGGAATCGACAACCCCACGTACGGGCCAATAGGAGCTGCATTGGCGAATCATGGCAACCCTCTAGGCAACGTGGAAAGCTGCGATGGCTAGCCTGTTTACGGTGGTCCACAGCGGCCTACAGCGCTCTGCAAGTCCCCGGGCCGAGCGCCTACAGGCATACGGAAGAGAATACAGGGGGGGACGAGCGAAGCTTAAGCAGGTCCACTATTAGAGCTTCGGTTCCCTACAGAGGGCTGCCCCGCTAAATCGCCCTACATCGTAGGCGGTATTTACGCTCAAAGACTGCCGCTAGACTCTAGAGCCATCAAACTAGTCGAGTAAGTGAAGAGCTTCACCAATGGCGCCTACTTCGGCAGGGTGGGGCAGCGTAAAGAAAGGATCCCGAAATTTCTTTAATTTTTTTTCCGAAGGTTTGATGTTATTTCGTGATTGGACACTATGAGAAATACGAAAGATCCAGAGTACAGTTGAATTGGGCTTGAGGGTACGAGAACAAGGTATGAGCCGAAGAAGTCTGCATCCTGCTTTGTGCTAGCAACTGCAATACTAAGACCTAAGCTTTTAAAGAAAATTAGCGAATACTGAACATACAGAACAATAATACCCTTCCATATCGAAATCCAACCACTCCCATCATGCCGTCGCTCATTGACGACTCCCTCCAAGCCCGAGTATCCTCCGATTGTCCTCAAGAGATCCGTGATATTCTCTTCCACTCATGGGGCCATGACTTGAATGGCCTAAAGCGGCTTCTCGACCATCGCGGCAAAGCTAGCGTCCAAGACCCCAATACCGGCGAGACCCCGCTTCATGCTGCGATCCGCGCCTGTGGTTCAGCAGATACGCAAGATGAAAAGACTGCTGGGGAAGAAGCAGAAGAAGAGGGAGGAGAAGATGGGAATGTAGAAGAAGCCAAAGCAATTCTCCAGGAGTTATTCTTCTCCGGCGCCATCTGGAACGATGTTGATGCCAATAATGAGACTCCCGGATGTGTCGCCGATAGGCTAGGTCAAAAGGCATTGTACAACATGTGTGTCGACGCTGGTGTTCGCGCAGAGCTCCTCTTTTCTTTGATGGATGGCTACGAAGAACTCTCTTCCGGTGAAGAAGAAGGTGATGATGCCGATGCAGCCATGGAAGACGAAGTACAAGGTGCTGCTGCTACTGACGAGCCAGAGGCCAGCAAGATTCAAAATGGCGATAACGAAACCACCCAGGCATCAGAGCCACTCAAATTTGTCCCTCCCAATGCCAATGAAAAATCCGTCACGAGCGAAGAGTACCTGCAATCGAATCTCACCTACGACGACAGCAAGCTCCTCGACTCCGATCTGAACGGCGTCATGATGGCTTGGGAAACGGACATCATGCGCCGATCTGTCGCCGCACTCATCCCTGACGCGCAGCAAGGCAAGCGTATCCTCAATATCGGATTTGGCATGGGCATCATAGACGGCATGTTTGCAGAGCTGAAGCCTTCAAGACACCACATTATCGAGGCACACCCGTCCGTCCTGGAGCATATATCTAAGCCCGAGTCCAAATTTGACTCAACGTGGGAGAAAGGTGGATCGGAGGAAGGTGCTTACAAGATTTATGCTGGCAAATGGCAGGATGTGGTCCCCAAGCTCCAAGAGCAGGGAGAGCTTTACGATGCCATTTACTTTGATACTTTCGGGGAGGACTATTCACAGCTACGCACGTTCTTCATGGAATATGTTCCAGCGCTATTAGATCAGGAAGGGCGGTTCAGCTTCTTTAATGGGCTCGGTGCAGACCGGAGAGTATGTTATGACGTATACACAAAGGTTGTAGAGATGCATTGTGCCGATGCGGGTTTGGATGTGGAATGGGAGGAGAGCGATGTCGACATGGCGAAGCTTGATGAGGAGGGCAAAGGAGAGTGGGAGGGAGTTCGGCGACGATACTGGACGTTGGACAGTAAGACTTTTTATCCCCTACAATACAATATACGCACAAGCTACAGGCAAGTTTTGGCTAACAATGGACAGAGTATCGACTGCCTGTATGCACCTTTATGGGTTAACGAAAGCGAGATTAGACTTCACATCAGATACCCCGGGTGCAATGCCTTACTAAGAAACAAACAATATTTCTATTTTAACTATCTTTCTAGTGACCATTTTATAGATGCCTTCAAGTTCTGATAAGACACACAAACATGTCGCATTTATTTGAAGTTTTCAGGGTGTAGAATACCGGCCAAGTTACCAGCCTTGGCACGCTCAAGAGTCAAAGCGGCAATGAGAGCGGCTCCGACACCACTACCATCCTCAGCAGCCAGAATCTCTACTGGATCTTCCTCCTTGGGGTTGGTCTTCTCAGGCCAGTCAAGAATCTCTCGCAGGGCTTGGGCGCCCCGAGCTTTGAAATGAGGGTACTTGTTGAAGACAGATCCGTCAGCACCGACATGGCATGATTGGTAGTTCTTCTTCTTGCAGATGGCTGCAACGCCGCAAGCAGAGAGCCTGGCAGCTCGCGTTCCAATAAGCTCAGCCAATTTTCGAATCAGTTCAAGCTCAGGTACTGTAGGAGTGATGTTCAGCTTCGAGTGAAAAGTGTCAAAGGTCTCTTGAAGATTCTCGAACGGATCCCTTTTAATTTGGTCAACATTGGCAATCAAGTATATCACTGTTTTAAACGGTAACTCACTCTTCGATTCCGGACAGGAAGGATGAATCTAAGGTGTACGGTTTGCGGAGCAGTGAAATGTCCTGGTTCTCAAAGACGTGGACATCCTTGTTGTCATGCAAATCCACCAGAACCAATCGGAAGATCTCGCCGAGATAGAGGCCTGCAATCATCTTTTCAAAAGCTTGCTGGCCAGGGCGAGGAGAGTCGTTATCGATGGAAATATCATACTTGGAACGGGGCAAAACTTTGTGCTCATTATCAAAAGCACCCCATTCACAGTTAATAGCCATGGGAGTATCCGGGGAAAGATTCATGTGAGCCAACTTAGGGATGGAACCACAGTCCTCCATGTAGGCGGCGTTACATCCAGTTCCGAAAATGCAACCAATCTTCATCTTTGTGTCGGTGTATGCGGAAGCAATCAATGTTCCTGTGGTATCATTGATCAAAGCGGTCAATTTAATAGGCACTCCCTATCGTCTTGTGTGAGCAAATCTCCATTATATCTCCAGATCTCACCACCTGCACATATGCGTCACTTACGCGTTTGGCAATAGCGGCTTCAAACATGGGCACAACATTCTGCCCTTCTACACCAGCAATATCGAACCCCTTAGTCCAACGCTGAAGGATACCCTCGTCAATATGGTGTTGAGTAGCAGGGTAAGAGAATGTAAAGCCAAGGGGTAACGCTTCCAGTTTGGTCAGGTCACCATGGTGAGTTTCGACGAATTGATGAAGGCAAGCGGCAATATACTCCCATAGCTCCTCACTGGATCCGGTCTTGAGTTCTTCCGGCATACGATACTTGGACTGGATGATGTCGAACTCTGATTTGCGGTCTGTCAAGGTGATTTCACAAACGCGCAAGTTTGTGCCGCCCATATCAAGGGCTAAGAAAGAACCGGTCTCGTAGCCATCGGGGAAAGACATGACCCACGTAGGGTTCATTGGCTGGCAGCTGTTAGAATTCTGAAGGATAGGATTAATTCATTGATTCATTCAAATTTTTACGTACAATGCTACCGCCCTCGACGCTGAGACCTTTTTAAGCCAAATATCAGCATAAATCATCATCACCACCACCGCCACTCAGTATTACATACCTTTAGCAAGCTCAGACACAAAATGATCTGTAATTTCTTTAAGTTTCTTGGTGTCGACAGTGAAAGTCTCTTCCAATTTCCTCACTTCATCGAGAAGATCTTTAGGAAATTCCGCTTTGGAACCTAACATCATGTCTGTTAGCACGTTTATCACAAGATTTTCAAATAATATCCAGCCTCGTGTTATTCCAAGAAGAAGTAAGCTAGCTATATAAGCTCTGCGTGTTTGTTAACAAACAGAGCCGCTGCGCCTATCCGCATCAAGTTTGTTATGCTGAATTCATTCATATCATCGCGCAACATGATCGCTGATTAATCGTCTGAGTAACCTCAAGATGACGTTTCAGCGGGACGCCGTAATTGTCTGCCAATCCATTATTTGAACGCAATTTAAAATCTAAGACTAATAGCCAGCCAAAGCCTAGGAAGCAAATAACAATTTTTTTGACTTATATCTCTTTCATGGCATGTAATCATATTGACATCATGACGTTGGCAAAAAAAAAAAATCCCCTGCCCCAGGCGAATACAGATCATCATCGCCTGTGTTGGGAATCGGGGAGGTGGTCAAAGCAACAGTAAGACCCCAACCAACTTCAATGACGAAATGTGAAACAAGGCAGATGAGAAGGAGAATGACAAAAGAAAAGAAAAGAAAAGAAGAAACGAAAAGAAACGAAAAGAAATGAAAAGATGCTAATAGCTCAAAGAATTAGAATTTTAAACATACCCTTTCTAGAGGGAGGCGGACGAGGTCCAAGTCCAACCATTTTCACAGTCGGATCGCGGGGCCTGGCGGGGTAGTAAAGAGTGTCAAAAGAGCTTCCAGAAGATATGCGTATGACAGTAAAAGCATACGCAGCGAGTGAGACAGTAAGAGATGAATTGAGTGTAATGGAGCAATCCAGATATGAGACGGAAATGAAGCCGTAGATGGTTGAAAGAACAACAAGAAATACTGAGTTCCAAGTTGGAGGTACAGGAAGTAAACTGGAGCTATAAAAGTTTCAAGGTTGGGTTTAGTTGGGACGAGGGCACTAGCCTCTAAATTCTAGTTGTAGTTCTGGTTGGCTGCCTGTGGCCAGTGCCTCTATAGGTACTATCCAAATTTCTTACAGTTCGATAGGCATGAGCGCTTTAACCAGCGCCGCTAATCTTTAAAGTACGGAATAAACCCAATTCTCCTTATAGATGAAATATCTTCTAGCCATTTGGCCAATATTATTATTTACCAAATTATTTATTACAGCATGACTGTAACGAACTAATCTTGAGACAACATATACATACAAGTAGTGGATTTAGGCAGCTTTGGTCTCCCAACACTGCCGGCAAGAGTTCAACCAGCTGGTATCGTCATGTCTCCACCTTTTCCAATAACACGCCAAAGTACCTGCTACCAAGGACGCCTTAGGCGCTGCCTAGAACAGAATAGAGAGCATCAAGTCTTCCGTACATACTCCGAACCCGGAAATTAATATTGCCGTAACAGCATTATCGTGGCCTCTGGTTGGTTGGAATCAAGCTCCCCTGTAGCTCTCACTATCGAATGGGCGACGTATGCTTTTTTGAGAGTTGGCCGCTAACTGAAGCTGCCACAGTCTCGCGATCGAGACAAGACAAATCTGCTGAATCTCCGTCCCACTGCACAGGGCACGCACAATCAATGAGTGTCCCTCCCACTCTCTTGTCAAAATGAAATCGTTATCAGTAATAGCGACGCTACTGGGCCTCTTGTCTGCTGCTCCTTGCAACGCCTTTTCCAAAGCCACCCTGCCCGCCGAGTTTAAGCCCCCACCAGTCTTCAAGAATAACAACTTGGTGCATATCATCTCGGTTGAGAAGAGCTACGCAAGAGAGCAAATTAATGTTCTAGTTGAGAACATTGATACCAGTCCTCAGGATGAGTACTTTTTGCCGTTTTCTGCAGATCAGATAGCTCGAGTTGGTGGCTTCGAAGCCAGAGATCGCAAGGATGACAAAGTTGGACCTTTTGGAATTGACTTGGTTGAGTATAACCCTCTCAGGTACGTTCGTCTTGATTTCAATTGATCACTTTTATACCAATTACTTTAATTACAAACTTATGCTTCTTGTTGCTAATTGGATTACAGCAATGTCCAATATGTTCGTATCCGGTTGCCAACTCCTCTAAAAGCCGGCGGCCAGCAGCCTCTTGCTATCTCTTGGTATTATCTAAAGACCTACTACCCTCTCCCAGCCTCAATCGATCAGAACGAGGAGCAGTTCTTAGTATACGACTTTTCTATCTATGCACCATCATCATACCCGACCTTGAAGCAAAAGACGGAGATCAAGTTATCAACAGCGACTATCCCTGATTATACCACAATTGCTGGTAGTGGGGACAAGCAGTATCCTGAAAAGCATGGGTCTAAATTACTCTACGGACCCTTCGACGAGCAACCAGCTGGCGCTGTATATCCAGCCCAAGTTAGGTTTGAATTTACGAAGCCAGTGCTGCACGTGTCGACACTGGAGAGAGATATCGAGGTCAGCCACTGGGGTGGCAATGTTGCGTTTGAGGAAAGATATACTTTGTATCACCGAGGCGCCAATCTCTCTAGCTTGTTCAATCGTGTCAAGTGGGCACAGTCACAATTTTATAACCCTGCTTCTTTTGCTCTGAAAGAGCTAAAATTCCCTCTTCAAATCGGCAGCGTCGACCCTTACTTCACTGATGCCGTTGGAAACGTATCTACATCCCATTTCAGGAGCAGCAAGCGAGAATCTATGCTGGAAATTAAGCCACGTTATCCCGTGTTTGGCGGTTGGAAATATCCTTTTACTATTGGCTGGAACACTAATGCGGCCAACGTTTTGCGCAACACTGCCAGTGGTGGCCATGTACTTAAAGTCCCCTTTATCGAGGGACCAAAGCAAGTTGAAGGTGTAGAGTACGAGGAAGTCAATATTCGAGTCTTCCTACCCGAGGGTTCCGAGTGAGTCTCTTTTTTTTTTTTTTTTTTTTTTTCCCTTGAACAATGGAATTGTCATTGACATTCCATGATACTTCCATTTCTTCAATGCCAATGTCGTACATCGTTTTTTTTTTTTTTTTTTTTTTTTCGTTACGGCTATAATATAATACTCTTAAACAGCGGGCTAACAGAGAGCTAGAAATGTCAAGTTTTATACCGACCTCCCCGAATCATCCATTGCAGAAACATCCATTAGTATTCACAAAACCTATCTCGATACGACTGGCCGGACAGCTGTCATTTTCAAAGCTCATAACCTAGTAGATGATCTCCGGTTCCGAGACCTGATCATCTCGTACGACACACCATTGGCCGCCACTCTCCGCAAACCCCTGGTAGTGTTTGTCAGCATGTTGGCTGTTTATGCTACAGCTTGGGTCATTGGAAAGGTGGAGATGGGATTCTCATCCAAATAAAAATATTGCAGGCAAATCTAAAATCTTTCGGGTTGTCGTGTTCATCGGATAAAGAAATGATGCTTTTGGAGGGCGTGTCATCGAATGGGAGGGGCATTTAAGAAAGATGACTTGGCAATGATAGATGTGATTTGTAGATCTAATAGCGCATTAAATCTCAAGCGCCGACATTACAGAGTAGCGAGCTAAGTAGCAGAGAAATTCAAGCAGACATTTTAAAAAAAGTCACTATTTTATCATCAGCATCATAGTAGGCAGTATTCTATAAAGTAATCTGTATAATGGCGTCGATGATACGGAGTAATTTGTTGATGAGATCCCAATTGGATCAAGATGGTCTATCGCGATGACGACATTAGCGCCTCACCATGTTATGTGCCTACTAAGGTAGTGTATGAACCAAGTATCCAGCTGCGAGCCAAAGAAACAACAAGAAACCCCCCCCAAAAAAAAAAAAACCCCCCCCCCCCCCAACTTATGAGTAGACAGTGGATATGAAAGCCGAATTATCTAAATGCATAAGCCTACTAATATCCATCAGCACAGCATATATGTCGTCGCTACCAGACTGGCGGCTTAGAGCTCATCATCTCATTACAAACAAAACGAAAACTAAAAAGAATAGAATAGGTCAAAAAAGAGGCTGTGCCCCCCAAATATCTTCAAAGCTATCATCCCTGAAAGACATTCGGCTAGAGCGATGCCTTGCGTCGCCGTACATGTAAATGGTGGAGTGGCGCAGGGCTCTCACCAACGAACGAGTAGAAACAGGGGTCGGAAACTTGGCCACGGGAACGAACGAGTAAGAGAAGCCACACTCCTCCGCAAAATTCGAAGGGCTGAGTCTTTGTCATTGGGAGGTACCTTTGGGTTGGGATTATTTAAGGATATGGGTGTGTCCTCTTTGCGTTAAAAGAATTTCGTTCAATCCTCATTGATGAGTTGGAAGCATTCACACTAAGAATCCATCCTCTTCGCCTTCACCATCACATCTTCAAGCTAGGCCAAAGCCAGCTATTCTGCATAGCATACATCACTTGGAGGAACTGCCTCACGCAATCCAACCAATTCGGACAGTGTCACCACCACCATAAAAAGAAATAAAACCATCGCACAAGAAGCGGGAAACTGAAGAATCTATCAGCGACCTATTATTCCTCACTAAGCGCATAACAATGTGTTTCACGGCAGAGCCAAAGGCAAAATATTACTATCAGGAGGAAATCATTCCTTCACGACCACACCGCGGCCATCATCACCATCATCATCATCATCACTCGCCGCGTGCAAGCTACACTACGGTTGAGCGATATAGTCCTCGGGTCAGCACCAGCAGCTACAGGCGCAGTGGGCCGACCAGAGTCTTGTATGAAGAGACGACGCGGAGCCGCTTTGCTTGAAGCTTTCTCTACCTTATTCATCTTTCATGTGAAAGATGGCATCTGCCTGGAATTGAATTTGGTGTTGAGGTAAGGATTTAACGCGGTAAGACGACGACAAATGGGAAATGAGTGAAGGTTAGAATTTTGGACATTTTCATGATGAAGAAATTTTGATAGGCGATGGATCTTGGGCGTTTTGATTTTGGATTTTTTTATCATTGCTATTTTTTTATTATTTTTTATTATACTTAAATTCATGTATGTTAGATGTCGAGCGATTGATCTAGATCATCAAAGACAAGCTTAATGGTGTTGAGCCGCACATCACTTCTACTTCCGAAACCACCCCTACTTGCGAAACCAGTAGCAACACGACCAAATCATACCTACATCGTCATAGCCCAGATATGAACGGCGCCTCATCAGTGACTCCCCAGAAGCTGCTCGATCTCGCCAAGCCAAAGTTGGTTAAGTTGGCGGCGATATCAAATAGCGGAGGGGGGGGGGGGGGGGGGGGGATTTAGTTGTTCTTGTCCTGCATGCATACCTGAACGTAGCATCATCAAGGCTATTTATTGCTTGCTACTCCAAGGCTCTCACCAGCAAAATGACATCATGGTCTCATATCATTTTCATTCTCCCAATACATGCCGCCACCACGGCCAGCAAACCCATTCTTTCGCTCAAGCTATTGATTTTTATTTTTATTTTTATTTTTATTTTATTTTATTTTATTTTACCTTGTCTTATTATTTATCTTCCATACTATCCGCAATGTTTTAATAGCTTTGTACTCACCGTTGACCTCTCCATGATACTTTAAAAACAAGGGATGTAAATGAGCTTCGCAATATTGGAAGCTTGACCTTTCACATGCCATAAAAACTTTGTGAATATGAGTGAACAAGCACAATTTTCGTTCCTTTGCCATACCATATATTCATTCATAGTCGCAAACTCTGCTAGGTCGTCACACATAGAAAGGAAAAGAAGAAGAAGAAAGTTTGTTCATTGATTTAATTGTTCGCTTTGTTTTGTCTTATAATTCATTTGCTCCTTGTGACTTTGAGATTAGGTATCGTTACTGCTTTGTATGAATGATTGCTCAACCAATGTCAAAGGCTTTTCGACCATGGGAAAAATGAAAAGCTCAGCTCGTTCAGCTTGCCCATATATATAATATAATCAAGTTCTAGGTTGGAAGGAACTTTGGATCCAGTTGTTCCTGCGAATCAGATCATAAACGCCACTTTGCAAGTCTCAAGTTTCTCTATGAAATATAACGTCATCATGTAAGTGACACACCTACTTCCTCTTCCTCTCCATACTTGTACCATACGTTGCCATCTACAACAAGTATTGTTCCCTTTTAGTTGGCCTTTTTTTTACTATCCTCATCATACTATTTCAATCATGTCTCGAGCTTCTTTTGAAACTCCAGTTGCTCAGTCGCGACACTCGGTTCAGCCATCTATCGATGGCACGACTCCGATGCAACCGGGAAACCGGGGACATAATGCCCATGAGACGTGGTCTAACGCTGCTCCGATTAGGAATCGTGCTCTGTCAGTTCGTTCCAAAGTCAACCCTACGACTTCAAGAACCCGGACCCGTGGATTTTCACTTAGCTCTCTGCGCGAATCTGTTCAACCAGAGCTCTCCCGCAAGTTGTTCCGCCTGATCAAGTCTGAAAATGCACTCATCAGCGCATACGAGGCTGCTAGCCGAGAACGCATGTCTATCGCTACGCAGCTCTCTGAATGGGGTGAACAGACGAGTGATGAAGCCGTCAACGACATATCCGACAAAATTGGCGTGATCCTGAGTGAGATTGGAGGATTGGAGGAAAGCTATGCGGCTGCACTAGACGAATCGCGCAATCGTCTCAAGATAATCCGTAACACCGAAAAGAGTGTCCAACCAAGCCGCGATGGAAAGAGCAAGTTATTCGATGAACTTCAGAAGCTCAAGATGAAAGAACCCCAGAGCGCCAAGTTGGTTGTGCTAGAGCAGGAGCTTGTTAGAGCAGAGGCTGAGAACCTGGTCGCCGAGGCGCAGCTGACGAATATTGTAAGTGATTGCGACTCCATTGAACTTTGCCTTCAAAGTATAAAGTCCATGTAGCAATGCTAACAGAGTCTGCTTTTATAGACTCGCCAAAAGTTCAAGGAAGCATATGAGACAGAGTTCACTGCAGTCATAGAACGCGCCGAAAAACAAATCATTTTAGCCAAGCACGGCCGTCGCCTCCTGAGCCTCCTTGATGATAATGCAGTCTCGCCGGGAGACGATCGCGTACCCTATGAAAACGGAGCTCAGGCTCGTCAAGTACTAAACGACGCCGAAGACGATCTCAAGGAATGGCAACCAGAATACAAGCCTCCAAGTGAATCCGGATCAGTAACATCAAAGGGAAAAGAGATAGGTTCGGCAGTTGGAGAGGCCGACACCAGCGGTTAGGTAGTCATGTGAGGCGAAGCCAAGGTGCCGGAGCATCGGCACGAACCTTTGAAGTTTGTGTGGTCCCTAGTTGTCGTCTTATTCCCAGATTGAAAGTCTTGTGAAGGGGGTCTTTTTTTTTTTTTTTTTTTTGGGGGGTTTTTTTTTTTTTTTTTTTTTTTGGGAATTATCCAAGTTTTTATTCATATACTCTTGTTAAGTCTGGTAGTTTAATTTGTTGGGCGCTGCAGGCATATTATTTAGTTGTATTCAAACAGTGCAACCTATTGGTTTTCATATTCTTTGGTGTGCCCTTCAATAACGTGTAAGCATGAGATTAATATTAGATTCAGAAATCTGGAAAACTTCTAACAAACTTCAAACTCATTCACCTCTAGGGTGAGCCCTGCATCAAGTAAGATTTCAACTTTGGCTCTAGTATTAGTAGATGGGTTGAACACGTGAGATGTAAACGAGTGTGTTTGTTGAACAAGAATTGCAAGCTACAAGCACTTATTACTACAGGCGGCTGTCCGCAGAGTATGATTTAACCATGCCAAGGAAATCAAGATTGAGCTATAATATTATGTGTGTATCTCTTCATGAATGAATGGCTATACCGGGTACTCACAGGAGATGCTCCCTTAACAGACCCGCAATCTATGCCTTACTAAAGCTCCATAATGGACGTGTCCTATCCCCTCTTACCGCCTAAACCTCTGTCATTGGTCCTTATTTCCGGGAGCCGTTAGGCACGCCGGCACTGTACTCCGTAGTTCAAAGGGTCTTACGGACCTCGGTCAATGTGCCTGGGCTCTAGGGAAAGAAAAAAAAAAAAAAAAAGGGCTCTAGGGAAAAAAAAAAAAAAAAAAAAAGCGCCCACCTGGCGCACTTGGACTGCTAAGAAATCCTTAGTAACCTTTCTCAACCTGCCTGGCCTGCTCTTCGCCGCAAGACATTGAATCAGATCAGAGGGGAGAGGGTACTTCATGTTACCGCGACGTGCACCAAGACTCAGGTGGCAAAGCTTGCATTGTCGAGTCTTCTCACCCAATCAAAGTGGCGCAATCTTAACGACGAGGCGGTGGTGTGCAGCTGCTAGTAATACTGCTGCTGTCCGTACTGAAGCTGGTGCTGGTGGTGCTGGAGCAGCAGTCACTGCTCCCACTGACGTTGCCCGCACACTGGGGTTTAGTAGGCCTGCTGGCGGTATTACTACAGGTGCTAACAGTGCCAGCAGTGGTGCTGGCTTTAATGCTCTAATCGCCAAGATGGGTCTACGTGCCCCGCCCCCTCCGTCTGGTCAAAACTCCTCCACCTCTTCGCAAGCTTCCCAATCTTCTCAAAGAACTGCGCAAATCGCTCGCCATCTAGAGAAGACTAGCGATTCTTCATCCTCATCCTCATCCCCATCCTCGACAATGTCCAACTTTTCCATCCGCAAGGTTGCGGCCCAGAACACTCTGGAGCACCGCGTCTACATTGAGAAGGACGGCGTCCCCGTTTCCCCCTTTCACGATGTGCCCCTCTATGCCAACCAGGAGCAGACCGTCCTCAACATGATTGTCGAGATTCCTCGATGGACCAATGCCAAGCTTGAGGTAAGCCTATTATCAAAATAGCATTGATTAGCACCTGAGTACAATCAACCAGAATGTCTCCAGTTCATCTCCTTCGTCTGAGATGTTGGGATTTGGACGAAAACGTGACTTTCTAATTTTACCCACACCAAAAACCATCTTCGTCTATATTATATGACTAACTCTCATGTTTCTTTTATAGATCTCCAAAGAGGAGCTTCTCAACCCCATCAAGCAGGACGTTAAGAAGGGCAAGCTTCGATTTGTCCGCAACTGTTTCCCCCACAAGGGCTATCTCTGGAACTACGGTGCTTTCCCTCAGGTATGCAATAACGAAGTTTCTACCCAACTCCTCGGTCAGGCGCCACTTTTCTATACGAAACAGTAGCTAACAACTTCCGGAACTTTCAAGACTTGGGAGGACCCCAACACTGTCCACCCCGAGACCAAAGCTAAGGGTGACAACGACCCTCTCGATGTCTGCGAGATCGGCGAGCTTGTTGGCTACCCCGGTCAGATCAAGCAGGTCAAGGTCCTCGGTGTCATGGCCCTTCTCGATGAGGAGGAGACCGACTGGAAGGTCATCGTTATTGACGTGAACGACCCTCTGGCCCCTAAGCTTAATGACGTTGAGGATGTTGAGCGCCACCTGCCTGGCCTCCTCCGTGCCACCAACGAGTGGTTCCGTATCTACAAGATCCCCGACGGCAAGCCCGAGAACCAGTTTGCCTTTACCGGCGAATGCAAGAACAAGTCGTATGTTGTCCAATTTTTCCCCAATTGGGATTTTTACCAGTTAGTGGAATTAACAACTATCACAGTTATGCCATGGATGTTATCCGTGAGTGCTCTGAGGCCTGGGAGCGCCTCATCACCGGCAAAGTCCAGCCCGGCAGTGTCTCCACGTAAGTCTAAACTTTATATATATGATAGTAGAGGATGACTCGACTGACTCTCTTTTTTTTTTTTTCTTAGCACCAACGTGACTGTTCAACACTCTCCTAGCCGCGTTGCCCCCGAGTCCCTGCCTCCTCTGCCTCCTCACCAGGATCTCATCCCTGAGAAGATTGATAGCTCCATCGACAAGTGGTTCTTCATCAGCGGTGCTTCTGCTTAGTATGCATAATTTATGATGAAAGTCCAGTGGTGGCGGCAAATGTATAGTCTTTGATAGTATACCCTGCATGAGTAAAAAAATCTAGGCTCTGCAGTAAAAGTACAAAAAAGTTTTCATCATGATATATCGTACACAGTCTTCGTGCTGTCCCCAATTGGCCCTTTTTTTATGAACCATATCCCCCGCCCCGCAAAACGCCATCAATGCATAAGGTAGATAGTATATAGAGACAATAAATCATGAGTCTTAGTCAGAAAGATCTGCCGCTTTTTGTAGTTGACGAGAGTGACGGTCAACTTCCTCGATTAAACTCTTGATGTTGATCTTTGAGCAATTGAAGTCCATCTCCTTGCCATCCTCTATGCCCTAAATTAGCTATGTCTTTTTATCCATCACCTTTTTTTTTCTTTTTTTCTTTCCAATGTTTGCTCACTGAATTTGACTTTGACCGAACTATTCTCGGTAGCATTTCTCGGCAGCAGAGTCGTATGAACGGCTGTCCCATTGGCACGGACATTCGGCGGAAGGAAAGTTAGGAACAGGCGAGCAGGCTTGGCGCATGTCGAGAAGGGATTGAATTTGGCCGTGACCTCGGTCATGAATTTGGTGATCATCTTGCCGGTGGAATGGCACTACGGCGCAATGTCGCAGGGCGGCAGAATCGAGCTTTTGTCGCTACCAGTTGCGATTATGGGGTGAGTAGTGGGCTGGCGATGATATTGAAATTTGGGAGACTTGTTGTGGACCCTTTATATGCATATCGTTATACAAGGTACGTCTCTGCCCACGCACGCAGCCAATGATGACATGTAAGTTTTGTTACTTTGTACAGAGTGGCATTTAAAAGGTTATGCCGAAGCTGTCAAAATTCTCTTGCGACAAATCAAATTGCTATTTATCGCTGGCAACATGTCGCTAGAGGGACTGCAGGAACGGTTATCTGCTTTGCAAGAGACTACCTCACAACTGAGAGAATTAATCGATCGACTAACAAACGTTGAGTTCCAGCCGGGATCTTTGCCCTTGAATATTGAAGAAGAGGGTAGTGTGAGTGGAGAGCTCAGTGCGGAAGCTGGCTTGGCTTTGAAGAATGGTATAGAAGACCAACAGCTGTTGTGTGAGGAGGTCAAATACTTGAGGAAGGGCGGACATGAGAAGGAGAGGCTTGAAGATGGGATCGAGAGAGTTGGGAGTGAACTGGCCAGGTAAGAAGAAGTGGCTACTATATTTTATTCTCCTTGATGGTCATATTAATCAAATGCCTTCCTTTGTATAGCTATCGAGCAGCCCTTCGAAAGGCACGCCTATCCGCAAAGAAAAGCTTAGAGCGAGCTCAGAGGCTAGAAAGAGAGCTTATGGTACAATCTTTCGCCGAACCCATTTCCGAGACAAACACGCCTGCCGACGCCAGTGGCGATGAATCCCACGCAGTGTCACGACCCCAACGATACGGTCATAATCATCATTATCATAATCAACTACAATCCAGTCTATCGGAGGAAGATAGACAAACAGTTGGCGCAAGCAGCAACGTCACAAACGCTCTGCGGAGGACCCACGCTCTCATCGCGGCAGAGCTGACACGGAGCGAATTTGCGCGCCAAACACTGACAGAGTCGTCAGAAGCGCTGCGAAAGCTGGATGACTCGTATACTTCGCTTGATGGCATGTTGGCTAGCTCAAGGGACTTGCTAGGCACGCTGCTAAAGTCTCAGAAGAGCGATACCTGGTATTTACAGACGGCGCTGTATATGCTGCTGGTAACGGGTGCGTGGCTTGTGTTTAGGAGGCTATTGTATGGACCGCTGTGGTGGCTTGTGTGGTTGCCTCTGCGGATCCTGTTTGGAGTTGGAACCAGAGCTGGTAGTGCGGTGATGCAGAATCGAGGAGGACCTGGACAGTCTGGAAAAGTGGGGGTGGTGATTGATAATGAGATTACGGTGGATGGGTTACCGGACGAGAGTTTGCCTACTGTAAGAGTGGAAAGAGAGTCGAAGGTAGCGGGAGTGGATGATGATGCTGAGTCTCTGGTTGAGAAGGTTGGAAGAATTGTGGATGCAGTGAATGAGGCTGATGAATTGGGCTCGATTCCTGATGAGTCTAAAGATAGTCATGAGGAAGATGAACTACAAACTGGAGAAACTGCAGAGGTATTGGTAGAGGATTCACGGTCTAGGGATGAGTTATAAGAAGAAGAAAAAAAGATAAAGAATATAAAACACAGAAAGAAAAATAAATAATTCAATACGTTCTAGTTCTAAATTTTCCTAGCTATGTTGAAGGTAGGACGACTCTACTGCAAATCTTTTGGTTAAAAAACTCCAATCTAATCCCGAATACATAGCACATTTCATATCTCATCCATCCCCCAAGGATCCCAAACCCCTATCTTACTATTTTGCATGTTCCCGCCTCATGACCTCTGCGGCGCAATTTGAGGGATGTCACTGATCCAGGGAAGACCCAGCTGATGCATCTCAACGGCCAGCTGGAAAAGATAATCGAGACTCTCGCACTGCGTCTTCGCCTTATGGACATTATCGCCCCACACGTAGACGCCATGCCTCCTGACCAGCACAGCATACGTATCCGGATATTCCTCCATGGCGGCCTCCAAAAACTCAGTCAAGTCCTCCTCATGCGGCGTATTCTCAATCACGGGAATCCTCAGCGTGTCATGGTACCCCAAGTTACCCACTTTACCCATGCCCTTGCCAAATCCCTTGATCTGCTCAATGTTGTTGATCTCAAAGACTTTGCTGGCGGGTGAGCCCTGGCCCTGGCCCTGGGCTCGGCCCTTGGCTTCGAGGAGGAGAGTGACGAGGACTGCCCAGTGGGAGTGCGTGTGGATGCAGCAGCCGGCACCGCGGCGAGTGAAGGCGGCGAGGAAAAGGGGCGTGCATTGGGAGGGTTTGTATAAGGGGGGGGAGCGGAGGTAAGTTCTTTCTTTGAGGGAGGGTTCCTGGTCTTTGAGGGAGAGGACGTAGATGTCGGTGGGTTTCATGAGTTCTTTTTGGACACCGGACGGGGCGAGATAGACGAGGTTACTGAGTGTGGAGGGTTAGTGTAAAGCTTTGGATTCATTGTAACATAGTATAGTATATAAGAGTAAGTTAGTGGTATATATGTAGATATCTACATTCGAACAGATATATATATATATATATATGTATTCATCAGTGGTGAGGTATGAGCTTCAACTCTTTTTTCCCCTCACTTGAGAAAGAAAGACGTTTTTCATTACTCAAAACCCCCACTGAACTAAGTATGTAATAGGCAGATGATGATCAAGATAGAAAAGAAATAGTATATTTACCCGTCTTTGATGGAACATCCACCTCCCGTTCCAGTAACCCAACCCAACGTCCAAAACTTGGCACATAGCGAAGGGATAAGATTGGCAGGGTGCTCAGGGTTGGACGAAGTGATGAGCAAATCCGGGTTCTCAACAGAAGCAGCCATCGTGTATATATAGAACGGGAAATAAATTCCGCAAAAGTATGAAATCCAGCGAGCGTGAAATGCCAAATGCTGAGAGCTTAGATTTTCTGTGAAATGAGATGTGAGCTTCTTCCTCTTCCTCTTCCTCTTCTTCTTCTTCTTCTAGTAGTAATAGTTGTAGTCAGTATTGCCCCTCCATAAAAATGAACGACCTTACCATGATAGGTAGCTCGGTGGGCATCGCCGGGGAAAAAAGAAAAAAAAAAGAAAGAAAAAAACGTGCCTGCTGGGGAACGCAAGGGCCATCTCACCTTATCGATCTCGGCTACTAGAATAAGATTTGATTGATCGGGATCTACGGAGTAGGGAGTAGGGAAAATTAGGAATTTTTAATAATAATTATATTTTACAGATGACAGACAGATTGGGTGGGATCGTACGAATACGAGAAAGGAATCACAAGTTAAATAAATGTACGGAGTAGATAAGGTAAGAAAGATTAAATGACACTACGGAGTTAAAAGGTATCTTCCTTGCAGCAAGTTCATTACAGCTACAATCTATATTCTTGTCACGCTAATTGGCTGGATGCTCTCCCTACTTTACTAAGCACAGAAAGGTGTCTCAGTAATTTCCTCAATGACACCATTTTCATTGGTTTCAATTTCATTAGTTAAAGGGCAATACGTACGAGTATGAGCTGCCCAAAGCACGAAGCGTCATCCATCTAGGTATCCTACTGTACGTACGGAGTATTTGCTCACACACCTTATTATAACTTATACGGAGAGCAGCCTAGCACTAGCAGCAAGATGAAAAGGGAGGTTTTCCCAGACTAGCCCTTTGTTTAGAGCCATCATGCAAACTAAAGTTGTTTTAGACTTTTTACGCAAGGGGGTTGAGCCCATGAGGAGAGAACCAGTTCTGAAAATTGTTTCGTATTATAGGAGGAACCTGCATTAAAGTAGTAGCTTCGAGCTGGTGTCTTGGAAGTCTGCTCTTAATTATATATATATATATATTTTCATTCCCTGCTGCGCCTCTAAAGGGATGAGACTTTCATAATGAATAAGCAGTCATAGCAAATCCGTTTGAGCCATACTCCGTACTTGTATTTAAGTTCTGAATAGAAGCACGGATGGGGTAACATGTAAACGCGTAAAGTACAGCTCCTTGTCGTGGTCAACTCCTATTACACAACCAATGGACGTGCAAACGGGGAGAGGGGGAGACGGGGGGGGGCAATACGCGCAAACTTTCGTCGGCCTAGGATTTTAATTTTCTTTTGTGGAAATTGTCGTTAGGACCCGGATGTCGCTTGGGCTTGTGCTTTTCTCTCCTCTCCACGTCCTTTCTTTCAGCTACGCAAGGAGCAGATGTTCCTAAATTTGCCAGGGGGTCAGAGTCAGCTTCGCCAGCTTCGCCAGCCGCAACTCGGTTAGACAAGTTCTGGCACAACTACGGAGAGTAAGTACTGTAATGATCGTCAATGGTGGCTCGTATTGGAAGGAGCCTTTTTTATTTATTTTTTCGCTCTAATATTAAGGTAGCCAAGATACATAAGCATACGAGAAGCCAAGGCAAACCAAAAAAAAAAGAAAAAAGAGCACAGTATGAAGGAACAAAGCGGTACTGGGGCAACCTTGTATCCCTTCTGATCTTGGAAAACGGAGCGTCGCGGACCCCTGGGTGGCTTCTCGGTGGTCACAGGCTAAAAGAGCTAGTCTCCAAGGCTAAGGCAGTAGCACGTAGGATTGTGTGGTGAGTTGTGCTGATTTGAAGAATTGACTTTTTTTCTTCTTCTTCTTCTTCTGCGCTATTGCATTTGCCTCCCCTATTTATTCCTACCGTACGGAGTACTCCGTATTTGCATTATTGTTTTGCGGATAGGTGAGGTGGTAGTTTTAGTATTTTTTGTTACCTGTTTTGAAACCCAAGAATACTTTAATCAAGGACAGCTATGTATGGATCAATGTATCAATGTTAATGTTGATGTTGATGTTGTTATTGTTATTGTTGTTTAGTTGTTGTTGTTTAGTTGTTGTTGTTGTGTTGTTTAGCAACGATTCAATATCACCATGTGACGAATTCCAGACGACGATCAAGGCCTTCCCAGGTCAATGAACTTTTGTCTTAGTCATAATTAGCATATAAAATCATAGTCCTCACTAGGATATCACCCTAGTGCTGCTTCATGCCCCTGCAGGCATTAACCGAATGAGACCAAGACACAACGAACTCTGATAGGTACTTGTATGTACTCCAGCTATATGGGAGCTCGCCCAGCGGATGAAAAGCCTTACTACCTAGTACAATTAGCACTCTGTACGGAGTATTAAGATGAAAGATGGCTGTAGCCTAAGTGAGTGCCGAAACCAATAATGAAGGCCGGGATGTTATTTTCAATTTTCAATTTTCAATTTTTTAATAATTTTTTTTTAATTCATCCTAGTAATAATGCTGCTGCTGCTGCTACATGGGTAAGAGGAAAAGATGGAGAGAGGAAAATCAAGTTTGGACGGGAAGGGATATCCTCACTGCAGGAGCAATAGTACATACATACCATACCCCATAGAAAACCTGGGATACCTTCAACCAGTCCAGTCAGTCTACTTAAGTCCCACCAGAAGGCACAGCCCCTCCCAGGCCTAAGGGAAAATCAATGACCACATCGCACAGCATGCGCGCGGAGATGTAACGATGATTTTGGCAAATGGTTGGTGGACACGAAGGGGGAAGAGGAAAAAAAAAAAAAAAAAAAGAAAAGAAAAAAAAAAAAAAAAAAAGTTGAGAGGCAAAGAGACGCAAATCTCCAGCATCACGAGTCCCGTACAAAAACAGAGGATCGTCGCGAGTCAACTTGGACAAATACGAACATTTGCACACCAAAAAGTAGATCGAAAGCGGCTTATTCAAATATCATATCATCATTGAGTGACCGGCAAGCTGCGTTCGGGTATTGGCAAGTTTTGATTGATTGCGGCTGCAAATCGTGGCGCCACGCAATTAAATTGCCCTTTGTTTGCGGCGCTTCCCCAGACACTGCGCTGGTAAAAGTACAAGCACAAGGAGTGCTCTACGAGTACCACTACTACGAGTATTACTACTACGGAGTACTACTTTTACTGCTGCTACGGAGTACTGCATTCTACTACTACTACTACTACTACTACGGAGTACTACTTGGCTATAATATAATAATATATAGGTACAAGTAATGCTCCGTTACATACGCGATATTACTAGCAAACATACAGCACAGCTCATTACTTGTACTTGACAAACTACTGGCTGAGAACGCAGCGGAAGCTTCCCCCCTGGAGTGGCCCTGGCCCTTGTTCGGAGGGCACAAGTAAATACTCGTACTAAGGTAGTAGTAAGTTCTTGGCTACAATCTTGCAAGGCCTTTACTGGAAGTACTAGCAGTAAGTAAGTACGAGTACTACTCCATACTAACTTAGGTAGCAACTCAAGTATGCTGAGTGGGGCCCTCAGACAGGTTTATTTCCCTTTTTCCCCCATGCGAAGCTTGTAAGCCGCAGTCTATGCAACCAACTTATACAGCCTGGTGCTACAAGTACGAGTAACAAATAGATTTCACCCCAAGGTACATAGTCCGTACTGTGTGAGGAAATTCCAAGTTTTTTCTTCTTTTGGCTTCCAACCTATAAACGGCCCATTTGATTGGGTTGGGGAGGGGATGGGATGGGATGGGATGGGATGGGATGGGGGGGCGACCCTCTGGAGCAACCAAGTACCTCGTATGGATGGACGCGCCTTGACTCAGAAAAATGCCCGTGTCCTCGTCGCCCACTCATAATGCTATGGAGTTTTATGTATGTACTCACTCGTAGTGTATGTTGTTTTAGGGAAAACCGGTTGTAGTATTAAAAGGGAGATTCCCTGCTCCTCAGCGTGGAGCCTTTCTCTTTTCCTTCTCTTTCTTTCTTTCTTTTTCATCTAGATCTTCTCTATATCTTTCGTCTCGTCTCTCGCTCGTCGTCTCGTAATTAACCCACGTTCGTTCCAGGGTGCTTCTTCTGCGACTTAGAATCAAAATCGTTTCTCTCGAATAATATCAACTTTCAACGTAAACAATTCAGTCAAGATGCGTTTCAGCTTAATCGTCTCCGGTCTCTTCACCGTCCTGGTCACGGCCCAGTCGACCAGCACAAAGGCGGCTCCTCCTTCTTCTGTCTCCCTGGATCCCGCTCAGCAGTCGCAGTATAACTGTCTTCATGCTTGTGCCACTGGGGATGTCAACTGCCAGGCTCACTGCATCGGTGTAAGTCCATTTCCACTCTTTCACAACTCAATTCTTTACTCTGTCCCTCTGTCTGTCTGTCTCGCTTGACGATATAGGGAGAAAGATGAATACCATCTGGATGGTGGAAAAATCAGACAGCTAACATATAAAATAAATAGGTTCCCTCTCCCGATGCGTCGCAGGTGAATGACACCACCCATTGCGTTGCCAAGTGCCCCCAGGGTAACGGCAGCGCTGCTCAGACCAATGTGTATACGGCTTGCGTCAACAAGTGCATTTCCGACAACTACTATGTCTCCTCTGAGGGAACTCCTTCAGCCACTGGTGCGCCTGGTAACAATGCTGCCGGCTCTAGCTCCAGTTCTTCTGCTGCTTCTCCCACTGGCTCAGGCTCATCAGGCTCATCCAAAAGCGGCAGCTCCAACTCTGCTACTGGCTCTGGATCTTCTGACAGTGCTACCGGATCACCTACCAAGGCTGGCAGCTCTACCAAGACGGGATCTGCTTCTACTTCGTCAACCACCAATGCTGCTCCCGTCATGATTGCCTCTGGCGGTGCCCTCATGGGTGTCTTTGCTGCCCTTTTGGCTTTGTAAAACTTTGAAATATCCCTTGGTTTAATTCTTGTTTCTTCTTGTTTTTAAAGATTTTAAGTGGGTTTGGGATTATGGAAAGGTGGTTTTAATTCTGGTTCCAGGGATTTAATGATGGGGTCGTGTGTACTTATCACAGATGCAATAGGGAATGGTTGTATAGGATAATAAAGAAGTCTTTTGTGGACCAACTGATTGTGTCTCTTATGTGATGTTTAATATAGAGATTCTTGTCCCTTCTTCTATCATTTGAAGCCATATGCGCAGTTGGGCTTCCTCATTAAGATGCTGCATGGTGTTTCTATTGCTGCATAGTCGAATGGAGGTTGATTAATTGATATTGAGCTTATACATCTGGCATGGATTTTGCTTTGCAGATTGCAAATGCTAATTAAGATCATTGATCGTTGCATAGGTTGGTAGAAGTAGATTGCGATGTTGTCAATGAGCTTTATATGTACTATGTATAGAATACGCGTTTATGTTTTGCATCCATCGATAAGCTGACGACATTTTCATTAAGATCACATGTGCGGGCGGAGTACAAAGTAGATGGTACTACTACGGAGTATTTGCCTACAACACTATGGTAGAAGCTACCCTGGCGTTTTGCGCTAGAAATACCTAGTAGACATGTTTAATTTTCAGGCTATCCGGATAATTAATAAATAATGGCAGCACGTCGTCGAATCTAGAAGTAAAGTGCATGTTTATTCAAGGAAATAGTCATAATAATAATAATAATAATATTAACATGGTTCCTGTGTCGGATTAGAAATTTATCCAGGGTTGCATTCTCTTTGCTCGGCACGGGCTAAGTTGAATATGTGGCATCTTCTTTCTTGTTCAGCAAGGGTCCTCTACCTACACTCTTATCTCATGTACAAAGTACGAGTACGGAGTATGTACATATATACATATGCATATATAGAGTGCTCCATACATGCTTACCTTCTGCATGCGATGGTCAATTGATACTGCTTGGAAACGGAAAGTAAAGTTGTTTGTAATCTAAATAAATCCAATCTCAACCATTGCTTTGTCTCCCATTGCGTATGATGATTTTGAGGCGCAATTGCTTTTGAATTGATGAGCATTGTGTCAAATTGAGCTATTCATTGTATTCAAGCCACTTTCTTCGTAGGTACTACTATGTACGTGGTACTGAGTCAATGTTAGTGTTATTGTTGTATCCGTAATATAGATATTCTATCGTCAGGCCCACATGTGGGTTACAACGGCGCCAAAATTGCCCACCAGCTGCCTCAAAAAGCTCATCCGGGAGTTTCTCGCCGCTTCGATTGGCTCAATTGCTGAAAGGAAGCTCGAAGCAAGACTTGGGTACGTACATTTGCGCCGAACACGATTAACCCAGCCTGGCAGCTCGGACCCCGCATCAACCACCAAGCGCCTCCGGAAGAACTAACCTGGCTGCAAAGTTGCCCACCTAAATTTCCGTGGCCCTTGACAGCTTCTACGTGTCCTCAAGAGCTGGCAGTTCCGAGCCTTCTTCAACTGTCGCCGCTCGTCTGTGCACGTTTTTTTTTTTAAACCCTCTTTCTTTTTTTTTTTTTTTTTTTTTTTTTTTTTTTTTTTATAAAATATTTCTCTTCTTCAACCAAACTCTTGGACTTTACTTTCCTCGAGCGCTGGGACTGCCCTGTTGGCACATTTCCTTCTCTTCTCCCAACTCTTATAAAACACCGTTGCGCCGTTGCGCTTTGGTATACTTCCTGCAGAGTACTTTATCGACAACAGCTGCGCTTCCTCACAATGAAGTTCAACACCGTCGCGGCCGCCGCGGCCTTGTTCGCTGGTGTCGCGTATGCTGAGGATGTTGAAGAGTCCAAGGCGACCCCAGAGCTTCCTACTTTCACTGTAAGTTACAGTCTTTGACTACCTACAAGAAAAAGAATAAGTTTGAGTGTTTGTAGTTGGAGGAATAGTCATCTTTTTGGTTTGGTTTGGTTTGGTTTGTAGTTTGGGAATGAGATACCTGGAGTCACATCGCAATCGTATACTAACCAACATGACTGTTAGCCCACCACCATCAAGGCAGACTTCCTGGAGCAGTTCACCGATGGTTGGGACAAGCGATGGAAGCCTTCCCACGCCAAGAAGGATACCTCCGACTCCGAGAAAACGGAGGACGAGGAAGAGTGGGCTTATGTTGGTGAATGGTCCGTCGAGGAGCCCACCGTGTACAAGGGCATTGAGGGCGATAAGGGTCTTGTGGTCAAGAACGCGGCTGCTCACCACGCCATCTCGGCCAAGTTCCCCAAGAAGATTGACAACAAGGGCAAGACTCTCGTTGTTCAATACGAAGTCAAATTTCAGAGTAAGCTACCTATTGCCGTGTCCTTGTCTATCGAAGTAGAAACGATGTCAAGATGTACTAACTTATGTGTGCTTTTCAGACGGCCTGGACTGCGGTGGTGCCTATCTGAAGCTCCTGCGAGACAATAAGGCTCTCCACCAGGATGAATTCAGCAACGCTACTCCGTACGTCATCATGTTCGGCCCGGACAAGTGTGGTCACAACAACAGGGTCCACTTCATCATCAACCACAAGAATCCCAAGACTGGCAAGTACGAGGAGAAGCACCTGAATTCTGCTCCCAGCGTCAACATTGTCAAGAGTACCGAACTCTATACCCTCATTGTTCACCCCAACAACACCTACTCCATTAGGCAGAACGGTGAGGAGACCAAGACTGGCAGTATTCTTGAAGACTTGACTCCCTCCATCAACCCTCCAAAGGAGATTGATGATCCCAAGGACACCAAGCCTGAAGATTGGGTTGACGAGGCTCGCATTGCTGATCCCGATGCTGTGAAGCCTGAGGATTGGGATGAGAATGCGCCTTTTGAGATTGTTGACGAGGAAGCTACTCAGCCTGAGGATTGGCTTGAGAATGAGGAGGCCACCATCCCTGATCCAGAGTCCGAGAAGCCTGCAGACTGGGATGATGAGGAGGATGGCGACTGGATTGCTCCTACCGTTCCTAACCCCAAGTGTGGTGATGTCTCTGGTTGTGGTCCCTGGACCAAACCTTTTATCAAGAACCCCGAATATAAGGGCAAATGGTCTGCACCTTTCATTGACAACCCCGCCTACAAGGGTGTCTGGGCTCCCCGCAAGATTAAGAACCCCGACTACTTTGAGGACAAGAACCCTACTAACTTTGAAGCTATGGGCGCTGTGAGTTGAAACCTCTTTCTAATTGAGTTCGTGGCATCAAATTACTAACGATTCTTTTTTTTTTTTTCCCCTCTCAAATAGATTGGTTTCGAGATCTGGACTATGACTAACGATATTCTCTTTGACAACATCTACATTGGTCACTCCGTTGAGGATGCTGAGAAATTGGCTGCCGAGACTTTCCACGTCAAGCACCCTATTGAGAAGGCTCTCGTTGAGGCTGATGTGCCCAAGACTCCCGACACTCCCAACTCTCCTTCTGACCTCAAGTTCCTTGACGACCCAGTCCTGTATGTTAAGGAGAAGCTTGATCTCTTCCTCACCATTGCACAGAATGATCCAGTTGAGGCTATTAAGTTTGTTCCTGAGATCCCTGCTGCTATCGCCGCTATCCTGGTTACTTTGATTGGCGTCATTGTTTCCCTTGTTGGCCTTGGTTCTTCACCAGCTCCCAAGAAGGCTGCTGATACCACCAAGGATAAGGCTAAGGACAAGTCCGAGGCTGTTGCGTCTGGCGCTGACAAGTCCAAGGGAGAGGCTACCAAGCGAACCACTCGTAGCCAGTCGTAGAGGACGGATGCTTTTCTTTTCTTTAGCGAATGGGGCCGAACATTAGGCAAGATGTGGCAAGGAAAAAAAAATCCCAATATACCAACATCTGAGGTTGCAGACTGGAAAAAAAAGGGAAGCCTAGGCAACTGTACAATAAGAAAACTTATCCAAAAAAAAAAAAAGGGAACCAATTGCTGTTAATTGCTCTTCTGAGGTTTACTTTGTGCAGAGTAGGAAGGATGCCTTGTAGCGTAAATAGGTGTATACATAGGTACTAAGCGTGTGAACCATATTTGAGCAATTCCGGTCAAGGAGGCTAATAAAAATACGATGGAATAAGGTACGAACCGAATGTTGTCTTAACAATTCTGCTCTATTTTATCTCAATTGACATGATTATCTAGTTATGTTTATGCCAAAAACTTCTTGACTCTTGTGTATTGAAAGTAGTGCTATGCCGTATAAGGAAACCTATCTATACCCAAGCTCGGCATTAAATGACGTGGTGATATTAGTACGTATAATGAGGCGGTTTAAAATACGGAGCAATCTGTAGACTATGAGGGATAGATTCTAGTGGCCAATGACAGACAATGGGGAGAACGAGACCACTACAGCATACAAAGAATGCAGTTATCTCGGCAATGGCTTGCCCGGGATCGGGGGCTTGACCTGGGAGTCGTTACCGAGAGTTGTGGTGCAGATGCTGCTAATAGTAATGTAATCGGAACATGCCGAACAGCGAGTACGGAGTACATACAACACGATACAGTATCAGGCATGTAATAAATGAATCTACGGCGTTTGTTATTGGGGGTTACTTGGCAAAAACGGCGAATATTGTAGCGAATAGAACGGCGGACTCGGCATGAAGCGGCATCGGCTTAGCAATCCATAGTGCGTCTCCTCCACAAACTACGAGCCCCCCCCGCGGCTTATCTAGACCCTCCATTGTCTCCTCCTCCCCCACATCCGGCCGTAGCCGTTCTGCTTCTGTTTAAATACAAATGCTCGGTACGACGGAGATGGAAGCTGTCCTCTTCTCACGATCTCTATGGAGAAAAGGGTAGTAAGAAAAGGGAAAAAAAGAAAAGAAAGAAAAGAAAACGGATCTGAAAAAAGAACCGTTTGAAACGAACAAGATCATCATCCTGTTGCAGAGGGAACAAGCAACTATAGGCTAAATTCCCTTTTCCTCTTTCTCTTTCCTTCTTTCCCTTTTTCTTTTTCTTTTTCTTTTTCTTTTCTTTTAATATTCACACGCATCATCGTCACTACTATGCAACGGCTCATCACGAGGAGTGCCTCTGTCAGTGCCCGCAGGTCCTTGACATCAGTTGCCACTCCACGCTCAACCATTGCCCTGACCAAGATGACTTCCAAGGCTCAGGCCGCGGTGGCGGCGAGGAGGATACATGCCACGGTGCAGCAGCTGAAGCCATTGGATGCATTGTCTTCTACTGCCACCAACTTCCCCACGACCCACGAAAAGATTGAGAATGTGCAAAACACGCCGTACTTTGTCGATAATAAGTTCGTGCAGTCTAAGACGGACAAGTTCATTGATCTCCCTGACCCAGCCACCAACAACCTCGTCACGCGCGTGCCGCAGATGACGGAAGCCGAGATGAAGACCGTGGTGGAGAGTGCACAGAAGGCATACCTTTCGTGGAAGAATACGACGGTGCTGCACCGCCAGCAGGTCATGTTTCGCTATGTGCAGCTGATCAAGGACAATTGGGATAGACTGGCTGCTAGCATCACACTTGAGCAGGGCAAGACGTTTGCCGATGCCAAGGGTGACGTGCTGCGTGGCTTGCAGGTCGCCGAGGCGGCGATTGGTGCTCCTGAGCTGCTAAAGGGTGAAGTTCTCGAGGTGTCCAAAGATATGGAGACGAGAACATATCGTGAGCCATTGGGTGTCACGGCCGCCATCTGCCCATTCAGTAAGTTGCACCTCCATGAAGGAAGAGGAAGAAAGAACTAAAACGCTAATATCATTTTCTTTTTCTCTTTAAGATTTCCCTGCTATGATTCCGCTGTGGTCTATTCCCATGGCCACCATCACCGGCAACACCATCATTATCAAACCCTCAGAGCGTGACCCTGGTGCGGCCATGATCCTCGTCGAGCTTGCAGAGAAGGCTGGATTCCCTCCGGGAGTTGTCAATGTCATCCATGGCGCCCACGACACTGTCAACTTTATCCTAGATGAGCCGGCTATCAAGGCCGTGAGCTTTGTTGGTGGCAACAAGGCTGGAGAGTACATCTACTCACGTGCCTCTGCCAATGGCAAGCGTGTGCAGGCCAACCTGGGAGCCAAGAACCATGCCGCTGTTCTCCCCGATGCCAATAAGAACCACTTTATCAACAGTGTCGTCGGTGCCGCCTTTGGCGCTGCCGGTCAGCGCTGCATGGCCCTGAGCACTTTAGTCATGGTCGGCGAGACCAAGGAGTGGCTCTCCGAGGTAGCTGAGCAGGCTAAGAAGCTCAAGGTCGACGGCGGCTTCGAGGAAGGAGCTGACTTGGGTCCCGTCATCTCCCCTCAGAGCAAGCAGCGGATCGAGGACATAATCGTCAGCGCGGAGAAGGAGGGCGCCACGATTCTGCTGGACGGCCGTGGCTACAAGCCTTCCAAGTACCCCAACGGCAACTGGGTTGGCCCAACCATCATCACCAATGTGACACCCGACATGACATGCTATAAGCAGGAGATCTTCGGTCCCGTGCTAGTGTGCCTAAATGTTGAGACTATCGACGATGCCATTGAACTGATCAACAAGAACGAGTATGGCAACGGCACTGCCATCTTCACCAAGTCCGGCGCTACAGCTGAGACCTTCCGAAAGAACATTGAGGCTGGTCAAGTGGGCATCAATGTGCCGATTCCCGTGCCGTTGCCCATGTTCTCCTTTACTGGCAACAAGAAGTCGATTGCGGGAGGTGGTGCCAACACATTCTACGGCAAACCCGGCATCAACTTTTACACACAGCTCAAGACAGTGACGGCGCTGTGGCAGAGTGCAGACGCTGTGGCCAAGAAGGCTGCGGTGCATATGCCCACGCTACAGTAGGGATAAGGGAGGGCTGCTTATTGGAAGGATTTCGAATGATGAAATGAGTTACCTGCGTGATGAATTAAAACTGTTTTGACCACGGGCAATGACAGGAAGCGAAAGGGGAAGAGCAAAAGAGGAAAAAGAGTGGTCATCCTTAACATTATGTACGCATCTATTCTTGTACTTCCATAATGTAACTACGATCAGATCGATTAGACAGCATGAGAATGCTAATCACACAATGTATTCAAGTCAAATGAAAACAACAATATGGAGATTTGCCCAGTCTTGTATGATTGGGTTGTTATTCATTACGTGGTGGTATAAGACTTGGAAGGATATTAGTTGCACCAAAGTTATGTTTGCTGAAGCAGAGAGCTGAATAAATAGCAGTGCTTTATAGTTCCATGAGCAAAAAAAAATAAAAAAAAAAATAAAAAAAATCGAACCTCTATAAAATCGGTCAAATTTGATAAAGAAGAGTAGAAAGAATTCCTTAGTATTGTAAAAGGTGAGGCGATATAAAGGTTAAGACTACAAAGTTACATCATGTATAGGATGTCACATGTCTGCTTACAACTCCCATTGTCACTGTCTGTATATCAGACCCTCATGTCTGTCATCCATCAAAACCACATCTACTTCTTCTCTTTTACAGAATCTCATCGCCTGAGTGTATCTTTTTTTTTTAATAAGAAAAAAAGAAGGGTAAAATTAAATAAAAAATAAAATAAAAAAAATAAAATGGGCCTTGCGTTAACAGATCTCCCATACACAATCTTTGCTGACATCGTATCTCGCCTATCCGCCACCGAAGTCATCCTCTGTAGATGCCTCTCACGGGACCTTCACGCCGCGCTTACAAGAAACGATCTCTCCATCAGTCTCATTCTGGCGCATTTCCCGCGCTCGCTAGAAGGTAGACGGCTTAGGATCCATCTCAAGGCTGATGATCGCGAGGCTCTTGAACGAGGTGATTGGGCCGTTGTATTTGCGAGGCTAGCGAGACGGTACTTTCACCTGGGGAATGCTTTGCCCTGGAAAGTGATTAAAGTTCCCGTGTTGAAGGATGATAAACGCCTTCGGGGCGTGACGCCGTGGAATCGATTCTTGAGCTTGAATGGGAAGACGGCACCGTTTCACTTTTGGGATCCGGTATGGACCGTTGCGCCGGCCGAGGGGCTGTTGGTGTATCCGGCGCCTGGGGAAGAAGAGGAGCCTGCCGCATATCGGGCCCGGGATCTAGACACGGGCTTGGAATTTGAGGTTCCTTTTGATATGAAAGGGAAGATTGTGAGGAGGTTGCGCATCAGTCATGGGATCCTTGTCTTTGAGTGGTGCGAACAAGAGGCAAGTCATCCTCTTAACGAAACCGAATCAGTGCATCGCCACTATGCAACCGCATATACTGTCCGTAGGGTTGCAGGGGATCGCTGTGGTGATTTTGTCATTCCTCGACGGCATCGCCATGATGATGATGATGATGATGATGGTGGTGGTGGTGATAATGGTTCATGGGAGTTTGACTTTCGCTGTGAGTGGAAGATTCATTACCTTGGCTTGCCAATAAGTCACCAGGACCGTTTCTTCTCGGTGCATAACAGTACACATTACGTTATCTACGCGTGGCAGCCTACGCGCTCTCCCTGGGGTGAGAACGAACCCCTAGAACGGCTCATCGTATGGGAGCTCGGCACACCTTCTCCTTACAGACCATCAGAGGATCCCTCCGGGGCTATGAAACCAAGCGATTCTTCTTCTGGACCCCGTATCATCCGCAGCATGGCAAACGGCCAACTTCGTGAATGGGGCATTCGCCAAAGCGACACGCCGTCCTTGCGCACCATGGCCCTCGACGAGTGCACTTGGGATGCGTCCAGGGGTTCTGCCTGTGGCCACGTCTTCTTCACAGAGGAGGAACACAGGTGGTCCGCCGGTCCGCATAGTAGTTCTAATCCGCCGCGTTTGCATCGCGTTAAGACAACGGGGATACCACTAATTGGAGAGGGACCAAGATGGGTTGATGACTGTGGAGGCGGAGGCGGAGGCGGCGTTAATCTACGATTCTGTTGGAGAGGCCGTTGGAGGAAACTCATGACTGAGATAGATGATGACGATTACGATGACGATGGCTCTAGTAATAGCGATGGCCGTGTAAGTGGGAGTGCTGCATACTCTCCAGAAAGAGCATGGAGCCACTCGGAAACATGGCCTGGTCGAGCACCCTGCTGGCGCCACGATGATTTCCCCTACGTTACGATATCGGAAATATTTGACGCAGCAGCAGGAGTTCGGATTATAGCGCGAGACTGTTTCATGTTGGAGACTCTATCAGTACACATACGGCCTAAAATCCGCGTCCAGGGCGTCGATCCAAATGGTTCTAAGACGACTTCTTCGACTTCCTTTTCAAGTCATAGACGGAGGAGGAGGAGAAGCAGTTCCAGTTCCAGTTCCAGTTCCAGTTCTAGCAGCGACACATCACATCATACCCTCCACAGAAACAACCATCATAGCAACGTGAGAAACACCAGCAAAGGAGGCACTACCACTCAGGGCCCAGACGGACAAGAGGTTCAATTCGCCGACGACATGTGGTCTGAGATTATGGCCAAGGGCTTCATCTGCGGAGATGAACGGTGGCTTGTTGGTGAAGACGTCAGGGGGGATATTACCATTCTCATCTTTTGAAACGAACAAACCAAAAAAAAAAAGAAAAAGAAAAGAAAAAAGACGATGGGGCATCATCGTTTTCTGATGGCGTGTTAGTTAACACAAGTTCCTATACATTGGAATAATAATACAACTTCATACATACATGTCCTTCAAGGGGGTTCAAGGGGTTAACTAGGAGTCACGTCAAAAAGACATGTCTCATGTCCATATCATGCTTTCTCTAAACCCACATTAAAAAGAATGAAAAGAAGAAGAAAAATAAATCACTCGCCTTTCTGGAGCCGCTTTTCCTCAGTCCATCTGTGGCGTCACGTCACAACTCGTATGTTTGTCAAACTAATTTCGTTTCTGATGCCGAAATCTCCCTCGTTCCATTTCAATTCACTCATAGCAGCATTCGACTTGGTTCTCACTATATCTACAGCTTTTCATACATAGCCATACGTATATAATAAATATATATATATATATATATATATAAGATAAAATCGTAGCAAATAGATATCAATAGGGCCTAATGAAAATGACGCGTATAAAAGTAGCGAGGTTTTCATGAAATCCGCTTTTCCTTTCTCTCCTTCTTTCCCATCTTTTTCCATCTCATATATAAATGTTCACTTTTTAATTCTCAAGTAACAACAGCATTTCGTTCCACAGATATCAAACACTTCAATCCATATATATCAACCATTGCAATCTTCTCAACTCTTGCTGTTCGGAACCTGCATAAATCCATCATAATAGGCGTCCAACCACTCGGCCGCCTGCTCACCAGCCTCATCAACGTTCGTATCCCATCGACCGACGGAACCAACATAACCGTCAGGACGAACGTTAACGATAGCAACTTCGCTAGGACCGAGACTTCCCAGCCACTTATCTGTGCAGAAAGAACCCCTGGTGTCTAGCTCGGGGACGTTATCTATGTAAAACGTCCAGCGGCTATCTTGCAAGAGGGCGGGGAGATCTGATATCTCAATCTCAGATTTGGGCATGGTAGCTAGGCGCATCATCGCGGTTAGCAAAAAGAAAAGAAATGTATGTTTCAAAGGGGTGGAAAAAACAGGGAGAATGCTGTTGTTGCTACTTACTGATTAAAGCAAAGGTGAATAAGTGGCTAACTATCGTGTATCTCTCAGGTCGTGTATACACATCTTCAGGCGCCGGCAATTTTGGCTGCTTGACATAAGATGCGCTCGCGGCAGCAGAGAGCTGGCTCACTAAAGATTTGGGCGTTGCAATGGAGCGGCAAAAGGTCTCCAGGAATGGCCTTGCTTGTATCACATCCCACATAAGGAGGTAGATACGGAACTGACCAAGCATGGGGATGTCAAGTTGGATATCGACTGGGTTAGAGTCGATGTACCGCGTTACTTTGGCCGGGGGCAAGAGACATCCGGGACGAGCACCGCCCAGAATGGCCGAGTTGTCTTCTGGCCGGGTAATGTTAAGGGCACTCTCGCTGTAGTCTGCGCCAATGCCGGAGATGAATCGAACATTGGCTCTGAAGTTCTCAGCCATGGCGACTGCATCCCCGCCGGCGATGCGGTTGGCGTGCTCATAGTCAAAGTTGACGAGGTCCAGGGCGATCTTGCGGCGCTCTACCTCGTAACTTTCAAGGAGATTGGGTTTGGCCAACCCACGACAAGCCAGGTTCAACTTCCACGCCAAATTCCACGAGTCGTGCATGGATGTATTCATGCCCTGTGCCGATTTGGGTGAGTGAGTGTGACTGGCATCTCCTGCAAGGAATACCCTGGTCTTGACATCTGTGAAGCGACTTGCTACACGCTGGCCCACTTGATACCTCCCAAACCACTCAATATATTTCCAGTCAATTTCAAAGGGAGCCATGATCTTTCGAGCTTGCTGCATGACAAACTTTTGGCCAAGCTCGCGGCGGTCTGCGCGGGCGCTAGCTTTTAGCTCGATATAGAAGCGTGTCATATTACGCTCCCGGGGAACAATGAGGATTGAACCGTGCTCCTCAGAGTATACCAGCGTCTTGGACCAGATATCAGGGAAGTTGGTGATGAGCTCACCATCCAAGACGCCCCATATGTCTGGGTGTGACATGCCAACGGCCTCAACGTTGGGCATGTCCTTGCGGACCTTGGAATGCGCTCCATCGCCTATGTATTTTCAAGAAAAAAGATTCATTGTCAGTTAAAGAGTTCATATGAGTTTGACCGAGAGGGCAGATGATACTAACATCCAACGAGATACTCAGTCAAAATCGTTCTCTTATCCTGATTGACGTTTGTATGACACCGTACTTGAACTGGCCCTGATTTTGGAACATAGTAAGACTCAAAGGCTGTGTTTCGGCGCACTTCCTTTCCGCGCTTCCGTAGGTCATCAACGAATAAACCCTCAACCATGCCCTGGTGGACAAGGAGGATATAAGGGTCTAGAACGTCAATGACTGGAGGATAATGCACCTCACGCCCTAGGCGATGCAAAGGTGCATCAGCTGTGCTGCGCCAAAATGAGATGTCGAAGACTCTCACGCCGCGCTGCAACAGAGTGTCAGCCAATCGCATCTGCCGAAACGTCTCAATTGACTTTGGTTGTAATCCATCTGCCCTGTATCACATTCATGTTAAAAAAAAAAGAATTTCTCTAAATAGATATATAGTATTGAAGAATGGGGTGAAACTTGATAGTTATGGTTTATCACACTGTAGTGTAATAGGAAGAGGGGACAAGGAAGGTAAACAGTAAGCAACAGATAGAATGGGGGGGAGTTTAGTCGGCAGAAAGGCTAGTATAGGAATTCTTATTACAACATACCGGCCAACTGGTGTCTGATCTGCCCTATCATCTACAACCTCAACCTCGATACCGAAACGGGCGAGGTTCGCGGCTAGCATTAGGCCCGCGGGACCAGCACCAACAACGCACACCTGACAAGAGATGGGCGGCTCTGGTAAGCTCCGAAGAAGCGCAAGGGGATCGGTGGCATCCTCATCGTCGACTTCAATTTCACAGTTTGACGGTCCAGGCTGGGGTTCTTCCTCCATCTGATTCGGGCTGCTATTTCTGGTATTGGACGAGGGACTGATGACTCCTGGCGCCATGATGATGGAGACGACGAAGCTCGAGATAATATGTAAACTAGCACGATACTGAGTGCTCCTATAGCAGAGCACAGGCAGAGGCGTCAGAGGCGTCAGCCTCTATTCTCCTTACACACTCGCCTAGAGAGAATGCACAGGTAACCGAAAAGATGAGGTCGCTCCACTGTTCAGGGAACCTGGTTGTTTTTCTATGGCGGCTTGGTTGCTGAGCTCGCCAATTTGCTTGCCTCCCTTTCAAAGACTCTAACGACGACGAAGTAACTCTGTACCCTGTGCCCGACGAAGTGCGGGAAGCACACACCTGTACAAAGCACGAAATGACGATAGTAATAGGCTGTTTCTCAGTTGTCTCAAGAGATGGGCCTTGTATGTGTAGCGACTTGTCTCCACCACACCTTGCTGCACCGCAACGCAACGCAACGCAATGCAATGCAATGCACTTTGGGTGCTTCGGATTTCCTTTAGGCTTTTCGTCTCTAAAGAAGTAGAAACAGGAGAAGGTTTTTTTTTTTTTTTGGAGTATTTTTTTTTGGAGTACAATCAACAAGCTCCTACGTTCTTTTTGCCTGCGTCCTATCCGTAGACCTGGCCGTCTTTCGCTGCTCAGGTTTGTTTTTCTACCCCTGACTGTTGTGACGAATTGGACGGATACCGGGGGCCAGATTGGGGGTAGTCTGGACCAGAAACAGAGAATGATGCGACGATGCACACACGAGAAAGTAAAAGAAGAATAAAAAAAAGTAAAAAGAGAGGCAAAATCACCCGGAATTCGGCTCTATATGGAAACCCAAGAGTCGTTCTTTGTCAAAGTGTGTCACGCGGCGTCAAGACAGACGCATATAGCACACAACAACGCTGAGCCCATTTCCCTAGAGGCCGAGGGGGAAAAAAAAAATTAAGAAAATAAGAAGAAAAAAAGCCGTTGAAATCTCCTTGTTTCTTCTTTGCCTTCTTCTTTTTTTTCTGGCCAGCAACGGACTACTAATACTACTTTCGCACCGTATTAGTTGCTCCCAAGATTTAAATCAAGTAAAGGGAGGAAACAGTACAAGTAAGGTAAGGGAGGGCTCCTTGGTAAGACGCCCAGTATTAATTCTACCTGTGCGTGCGGACCAAGTCGGCTGAGTACAAGTACAGCACAGTATACACGTCTACCTGTAAAATACAGAGTATACTACTAGGTAGGTAAGTACTGTTAGTACTTGGTACTGACTGATACAGGAATATCTTATTAGAAAGGCCAAGGTATTGCTGCATCAAATCCGTACCCAGTACCAAGTAAGTCAGAGGAGGCTGACGGAAGGAATGACACAGCACCAAATTGCCCCGGCAAAGCCCGACGCACGTACGGGAAAAGTGGCATGACTGACGGCCGTCTTGGACAGTTGTTGAGGGCGAAATCAGCCCATTTTGCCGTCAAGATAACTGTAATTGGCGTTGCACCATGTCCAGGCGCTGGCTTACCGATGAGCTAGCTTCAATTTGGTCAGCTGTGATTGGTCCATGGCGCTGCGTCGGAGAGAGCAAGTGGTGCCATTTTGCACCGTGGCCGCGCCTGCTCTATTAAAAATTAAAACGCAGTGCAGCGCTCCACTTCGCTCCATCCAACAGGAAAAGGAAAGAAAAAAAAAAGGGAAAAAGAGAAAAAGAAAATAAAAGAAAAAGCCAAATTTCGGATCTTTTTTTTTAGATTTCAATGCATCAGGGAAGATCCCGTGCTCCGTCATTGTCGATTTTTCTTCAACTCTTGTCTTCAATATCGCCAGGATCTTCCTTTTCAAGGGTCGTGATTGCTTCAAGGAGTCTCCGGCGGCCGAGTCAGCGGCTCCGGCCGGTTCCAGTAATGAATGCTAAGCTATTAGTATTTAGTATCGGTTTATACGGCATAGCCTGTTTAGCTCTTTCGATGCCAATAGACAGACCCCTGGTTTTCTGGTCCAGTCTTGTTAGAAAGAAAAAAAGGGAAGAAAAAAGAGCCACGGAGCGCAGATCAGTAGTACAAATGTAATTGTTTAATCAAATATGACATACTTCACTTGTAGTGAGTGGTCTTTGTTGTAGGTAGGTAAGATAGATAAGGTACCTACATACATAGGTAGTGTACAGTACAGTAGGACGAAGAAGTATGGATGGAGTACATGCAGTTGTACCATGAGGCTCTTCGAGCAGCCCTTTCTACTCACTAATATGGCGCCCATCCTGTATCTGTAGCATCGCCATCCAGATCATAAATCAATTTTCTCTTTCTCTATCTGTCTTTATTAGCAGTCAGTCTCTACCAGCTTGCATTTTAGGCACTTTTATCCTTGCAGCTGTGGCATGGACTCGCTCTCGAATCACCTTACCATATGGCCTCTTTGTGGTAGCTAGACAGCTCACAAAATGTATAAAGGAGGTACTATCATGCATCATGAAGTGGCTGTGGAGGACTCAATTGCTCCGCGATTAACCTCGTGACTCGAAAAAAAAAAAAGTCAAATCATTTCAGCCGGTGTTGGAGAGGTTCCTCTTCGCTCAGAGCGTCATCTTACGATCAGTTTACGGAAGTACTCTCGGATTATAATATCATATATGCCAATCCTTTTAAAGCAAGCAGCCTTCTCCCTTCGCTTCTGACAACATCGCGTGATCGGTCCAATTCTCTTTCGTCATCTCATGCCATCTTGGAGCCCTTACATTCCGTAGCCTGATATATCATATGGGCTGGGTGTCGAGACCTGGACACACAAGTCTGCAGTAGCTTGCATGTCACCCTGTGAGGACCGATCCCGTTGACCCAAGACGATCAATCTCTGTCATCCATAATAAGAGCCCGAGTTGATCCATACATACTATACATGTTTATACGAGCACTAGTATTTCACCTCTGACCATTGTGGGACGAGTTTCAGGTGTCATAACCTAGTTCGCCAGCCTATCAAAAGTCACCCCTGGACGAAAAGGGACTGGAAATCACTATATTAGACTATTAACAGTATCAAGTTTCGGACCATACTCACATCATCCAGCTTCCCAATTTAGGTCGTGGAGACGGGCCCTATGCTGTTGTTGGAATCAAATGGTGCACTTGCATCCTCAATGACCTGTCGTCCATCATAATTCAACATGGCCTTTTGTCCTTTGCTTCGCACTCGGAACGAGTGCCAATCTGGATAGACTCGTAGGGCGGGGAGCATCGCTCCAGCTTCTGGCATGATGACCTGACCGCTCCGCCCGCTTAAGACTTGCTTCACCACTGCCTCAGCAATGGACTCGGGTTCTTGTGCTGGTAGCACAAATGGCGACCCTTGGTTGAAACCAGTGAAGAGCGTCGTGTTGGAGGAACCGGGGTGAACCGCCACTGTGCGAACCCTAGGAGCGTTGTATCGAGTCTTTAACTCAGCTGAGAGGCCTTCATGGAAAGACATAACTGCGGCTTTGGATGCGGCGTAGTCTACCAAGTTAGGAACTGTTACCCATGAAGAAAAGGATGACACCGTCACAACCATGCCATGATTCTGGGCTATCATGTGAGGTAAAAACGTTTTAGTCACCCAGAAAGGTGCCAAGGCGTTGACATCAAACGTAAACCGCACATCCTCCGGCGTGGCATCTAGAATCGTCTTGCCTCGGACGACGCCGGCATTGTTGATAATGACACTGGGATGGCCGATTTGGCTGGCTACTTTTTCAGCCGCAGCGGCCAAGTTTGCGGGCGATCTAATGTCACAATAGAAGTGGTGAACTCTCGAAGCTGTTATAACGTCATCAGTCCTGCAATACAAATGTAGCTGAACTAAGCAAAAGTTGAGAGGGGGTTGACGGCGTCATCCGTTGAGAGGTGCAAGTAGCAATTGAGCTTACAGGCCGCAAATGTCATTCCCTGAACATCCAATACAACCACAGTGATTTTCATCTCATCAAGGAGCTTCACTATGCAGGCGCCAATACCAGCCGCGCCGCCCGTGATGAGCACAATCTCCTTTGACCAGTCATACTTATCGTTGACCCAATTGTTGCGGACTTTGTCTGAAAACCAGCCGCTAACTCCACGCGCCAGTGCAATGTAGAAAAGCGCTTTAAGACGACGGGCCGCTTTAGGATGCAGAATCGAGAGATCTTGTCCCTTCTTGGTGAAGCGGGCGAGGAGAATTAGAGGCAATAGGAGGTTCGGGTTGAGAACAGTTCTGCGTATGAGCTTAAGAAACACATCCGCACATAGGCCTTCACGAGGTAGAATGCCCTTGTGCATCGGCATATTGACGGTAGAAGAGCTGTTGCTCTAGGCTGCTGATCAAGATTATCTAGATGCCCAGTCAAGGACTACCAATGTATTGTCGTTTTGCCTGTATTAGAGTCGTTATATTGGCCACAACAGGCTGCATGTGGAAAGCCGCCAAAGATAGTAAAAAATTGCCAGCCCGCGACACACGAAACTATCGTGCGGTGAAACTGCGATAAACGAACTATTCTGGTTCTTTTTTTTTTCTTTAAAAACAAAAGCAATGTGTTTTATTCATGAAAATGCTGATGAAACCTAATCTTATAACAGTGCCAAAAGTGATACTACTGGCACTAAAACTATCCTGGTCGAGAGTTGCACTGCCGGTACCGAGGCTTCTCTAATATCAATGCGGGGAGCATCTGACAGTTGCAGAATATGCTGCTGAAGACGGCAATTGTGCCTTTAATATAATACTCCCAAGTGCTGCATGTTAAATCATCAACATCACAGTATCTTTGTAACAGTTCACTATGCAGCACACCACCCCCGCATTGCTCTTCAGGAGATTGAATCTCATAGAGAGGTATAAAAAAAGTAGAAGCACGACCACTAATTATTAGATTGAGCTAGTAATAAAAATAGGAAGTGGAGATGAATACATACGAGTATGCTGCGTGAAGAAATCTGGGGATGGAGGCATTGTTAGATGAAAACTACTTACCGCATATCGATCTAATAGCGCATTGGCGTACGAAGCACCTCTCCCACTAACACGCCTTTCCCGTTGCATAAATTTCCTAATGCGTCTTTTACCGACCATAGAACCCCAGTTTGCCAAGATATCTAACAAAATCACTTTGAAATAGCTGTAGTTAGAGGCAGAAACTAGAGATGAGAAGTACAAAATATGCGGGTTTCCATTGCTAATTAATTTATTGCTAGCCGGTATGACTCCTTCGGAGAGTCCTTCGGAGAGCGGCGGCCTACGGTGCAATGCTCTAGTAAACGGCCCCTATCACTTAAAAAAAAAGCCTTTTAATTCAGACCAGAACCACCAAACTTCTTTTTAAACTTGAACCTTGGAGGAGACCTGCTTCTATCTAGCATACAAACCAAAGGCAAACAAACATCAACAGCACGCAACATACAAGCTAAGGCGTTGGCAGCTCAATTGGGGATAATAACCAAGGTAGATAGACCTCGTCAAAGAGTGGGGGGAGAAAACCATCAATTGGGTGGGGGGGAAACTTCGTGGCTTGGAATTGGGGAGACAGCCATATATAAGATATACAAAAGTACACTTCTATATCTCTCTTCCTGACTGGTAATCATGAAGACTTCACAGCTCTCTGTCCTATTGAGACAGGGCGGACTGGCCAACTCTCGGCTGCGACCCAGCTCTTCAATCCACTTCCTCACTCGCAGCCATAATGTTCAGCGACGAACTTTGAGCGCTGCAGCAGGCTCAAATGCCATCCGAGATCTGCTCCAGGTGTCCAGTGAGGTATCCGACGCTATTGCACAAAACAAGCCCGTTGTTGCCTTGGAGTCAACGATTTATACCCATGGTGCTTTGGGCAAAGATCTCGCGCGAGAGCATGAAGAATTGGTGCGAAGCACTGGTGGTATTCCGGCCATTATCGCCATCGTCGACGGGATCCCAAAAGTTGGTGTTTCGGCTCAGGAGATTATTCGAATGATTGAGGAAGAGGGCACAGTCAAGGCTTCACGAAGAGATATTTCCTATTTAGTTGGGATGGTAAGCTTTATCTTCCCTCCATTTCTCTTTGTCCTTTTATTATTATTTTTAAAAGAACCTAAAAGCTACTAAACTAACTCATAACTTTACACACAGGGTCTTGCAGGACGCAAGATTCATGGCGGTACAACTATCGCTGGCACTATGCTTCTGGCTAGGTTAGCAGGTATCCGAGTCTTTGGAACCGGTGGTCTTGGTGGCGTCCACCGTGGCGGCGAAAATTCCATGGATGTTTCCGCCGATCTTACTGAGCTGGGGAGAACACGGGTGGCCGTCATTAGCAGCGGCTGCAAGGGATTCTTAGATATCCCGCGCACACTAGAATATCTCGAGACTCAAGGATGCTTGGTGTCGACTTTTGCAGATGGACGAACTGGCAAGGTTGACTTTCCAGCTTTTTGGGCCAGGGATAGCGGTGTGAAGAGCCCTTCGGTCGTGCAAACCGAAAAGGAGGCGGCGTCCATCATCTTCGCTCAGGAGAAACTCGGCATCGAATCTGGCATGCTCTTTGCTAATCCAATTCCTGCAGAGTTTGGTATCCCCGCAAAGGAGATGCAGACTCATATTGAGCTGGCCGTAGCTGAGGCGGAGCAAAAAGGCTTCACTGGCAGCGCTAACACGCCATACATTTTGCAAAGACTCAAGCAGCTCACCGGCGATAAGGTGGTTGTTGCTAACAAGGTACTTGTACAGTCCAACATTGTTAGAGCGACTAATATCGCGGTGGAGTTGTCGCGCTTGCTGAGCCGGGGGACGAGCTCGTAAGTTGGGGAATTTTTCGTTGTATTAATTTTTTGTATTGCGAAAGATGGCTCTCTAATCAGTAGATAGAAATTCATTACATTATAATTTTGCGGCTGCGTCAAAAATCGAAAAGAGACCTTCTGCCCCGGTGAAAACAGACTCCAAGGCTGATATTCTTGTTGCTGGATCGGTCGCCGTTGACCTAAGTTGTGATTATACCAGCTCAAAGGCTGGTAATATTCAACCTCAAGCTCATACGTCTAACCCGGCCAGCATAAGTCAATCGATTGGGGGTGTTGGTCATAATGTCGCTCTAGCTGCCCACCGAGCTAGTCGACAGGCTCGAGTCAAGTTTAGTAGCATGGTTGGCGATGATATGTAGGCAGGCTCTCTTATGTCTGATTTCAGGAGATGTTTGCGGCTGACACTCACATCATTTTTACAATAGTGCGGGAGCAACGGTTCTCTCTGCTTTGGAAGCTTCAGGGCTTGATAGTACATATGTCAAGAAACTTGACCAAGCGGAACATCCTGGGAGTCGAACAGCGCAGTATGTCGCCATCAACGACGGAAGCAAAAATTTAGTCATGGCCATGGCAGATATGGGCATCTTTGCCCACTACTTGTTTCCAGAAGACTGGAAATCAATCATCAATGCGGTAGATCCCAAGTGGCTTGTGGTGGATGGAAATTGGAGCCCCAAAGGTGTCAGGACCTGGGTTCACACAGGCAAAGATCATGGAAGCAAAGTCGCCTTCGAACCAGTATCGGTTGAAAAATCCAAGAGCCTCTTCGGTCCACAGCATGGACTGCCAACTCTGGGGGTCTTCCCAAATCAAAGCGTTGATCTCTCCTCGCCTAATATCTACGAGCTTTCAGCCATGTACTCTGCAGCTAAAGAAAATGGCTATCTAGAGAGTATGGATTGGTTTGAGGTGATTGACTCTTTCGGCATTTACGGCGGAGCGAGAGACCGATTTGTTCATCTAACATCGGCTGAGTTGACGGATGCCGGCGTGCCGGTACAGTCCGTCCAAATGCTTCCTTATATCCCAACATTAATTACAAAACTTGGATCCAAGGGTGTTTTGTTGACAACCATCCTGCGGAAAGACGATCCTCGCCTTCGAGACCGGGAATCTGATGAATTTATCCTGACAAGATCATTGGACGGCAATCCTGCAATTGGCGGCATCTATATGCGACTATTTCCACCGGTTGAGAAAGTAGAAAATATCGTCTCCGTCAATGGAGTTGGTGATACGTTCCTTGGCGTACTAATATCGGGCCTTGCTCAGGGGGGAAGGGTAGACAAGTTGATTGACGTGGCTCAGCGAGGAGCGGTTTACTCGCTGAAGTGCGCGGACTCTGTAAGCAGGGATATTTCAAAATTGGAGGACGATTTGAGAAAAGTCGCATTGATGAATTAAGCGAGTTCTAAGTAGCATAATAGTAAATAATGATTATTCACCTTCCATGATATCTCCTATGGAGTACCTGAGGTATGATATTTACCGAAGTTCAAGGCCAGGGGCTTATTGCCAGCCTCGCTTTAAAACGAGCTGCAAACAGCCCCACTACCCCACTTAGACAAGCTATCTTTCTGCAAGGCTGAGCTCCGGACCCAAAAAAAATTCATCAAAAAAAAAAAAAAGATACCCAAATTTTGTAGAGCCGTCAATCGATCAACCGCTGCCAGACACGTTCATATAGCAGCACAACCTAGAAAATATGGTTCAGCCGCAGGATCCAGATCTCTCAGAAGACGAAGTCTCCGAAAATGATTTTTCATCAGACAATGACTCCGATGACGGCGCCTCCTCGTCAAAAAAGAAGCCGGTGATTGCGCTGCAGGAAAGAGATTCCGACGAGGAAGACTTGGAACGGCTGGTTTTCGGTAACAAAATTAGTTTTGGAGACAGCCTCTTCAATAACAATGGGCTGTTTGGCACATCGGAGGAGAAAGAAGGCAAGGAGCTGGAATTGGCCGATGCGGATACTGGAGGACTGGAAGAAGTCGATGATGTCGACCTATTCATGATTGATACTGTACCAAGCGGCGCGGTACCTCATGCTGCAGCTGCCTCAGCAGCGAAGAAGGCAGAAGAAGGCGATGCCGTTGCCTGGGAAGACAGCGATGACGACCGATTGGCAGTTTCGCTTGCCACCCACACACGGCTTCGAAAATTGCGATTGACCGAGGCCGAGGACGTTGTGAGTGGCACCGAGTATAGCAGAAGACTTCGGCAGTATTACCTCCGACTTAACCCTGCGCCCGCGTGGGCGAAGGAGGCAGAGGGGCGTCCGACAAAGAGACGACGGCGTTCGTCTGCTTCTTCTGGTTCCTCGGATGAAAACGCCAGCGATTCAGATGGCGAAGTGTCTGCTCAGCCGCTGGAGGCATTCCTACGGGATGTCAAAAGTTTATCTGGGGCAGGCGGTCCCAAGAAGCGACGACTCAGACCAGAAGTTATTGATATCCAGAGGACGCGAGAAATCTCCGACAAGCACCTTGCGTCTGTGGAGTGTCTGTCTTTCCACCCAGAGTATCCAGTCTTACTTTCAGCCAGTACCGCCTCAGTGCTATACCTACATCACATTGCCCCTGATGCTCATCCAGTCCCGAATCCTCGATTGACGTCAGTACAAGTCAAGGGAGTTGATATCAGAAGAGCAGAATTCCTTTATCCTGAAGGTGACAAAATCTTCGTCGGAGGACGAAGGAAATACTTTCACCACTGGGATCTCAAATCTGGCATCGTGCAGAAGACGTCCCAGATCCAGGGTCACCAGCTAGAGCATAAGACAATGGAGAGATTCAAACTGAGCCCCTGTGGTAGGTATATGGCTATCGTGGCGTCGACCCGCAAAGGCGGTGGTATTATCAACATTCTCAGCGTTGGTTCCACGCAGTGGATTGCCGCGGCTAGACTATCTAGCAGGAATGGCATTGCAGATTTCGCATGGTGGAGCACCGGAGCTGGCATGACCATTCTGGGCAGAGACGGCCAAGTTGGTGAATATAGCGTGGAGAGCAAGAGTTTCATCGGTCTTTGGCGCGATGACGGCTGCATTGGTGGCATCGTTCTTGCTCTCGGAGGCCATCAGGGTCCCGCGCTCATTGGTGACGATCGCTGGGTGGCTGTCGGTTCTAGTTCCGGTATCACCAACATCTATGATCGCAACGAGCTTCTCACCATGGATAAAGACAAGAATATGGCCATCAAACAGACGCCCACGCCCACGCGTGTATTTGAGCAGCTCGTCACGCCTGTTACTATACTCACGTTCTCGCCTGACGGACAGCTTCTCGCATTCGGAAGCAGGGAAAAGAAGGATGCTCTCAGACTGGCGCATCTACCGAGCTGCTCAGTATACAGGAATTGGCCGACGCAGCAGACGCCGCTAGGGAGAATAACAGCGGTGGCATTTGGGAGGGAGAGTAATATGTTGGCGGTAGGCAATGATACAGGAAAGATTAGACTGTGGGAGATTAGGAATTAGATATATATGCTGTAAATACAGAAAAATATTGAGCGGGTTGCTTGTTTATTGGATTTCTATCTCGATCCGTTCCTATTTTTGATCTCATACTTCATTATATGTTTGAATATTTTAATCATTTCTTAGTTGTGATGAACGCCGTCTAATTTTTAATTAAAAGTGCTCTTCATGGTCTCAGCTTATAGTGCGATCCTCCGACCAAGCTCTGATTAGCTTAGCAAAAAAATCATCGAACAGTTTGTCAGTTGAAGGCCCTGTCAATTAGCCTTTAGTAGTATGCCGTTTCCCGTGCGTAGTGTTTGCCTGCTGTACATAATATTTCGATAAAACTCGACCAAATTGATCAGAAATCCTGACACTTGGTCTCCCGTATCCTCCTTAACGCCTTTTGATATATCCTCATCTTAGAACACGTTGCTCCATAGGGGCTGTTCTCAAACAAGCTCCGCATCACCATCCTCAACAAGATTCTTAGCACTTGACCACCTCAATATGAGAATATCCCCATTCGACGCCGGAAGAATGGTATCAACATCCGTTCCTTTGCCAAAGATATCCTTATCCCGTAAGAGACGAATGAAGACCGCAGCCTCCAAATCCGGAGAGTCAATCATGCTGACATTACCGGCTGTGTCGTTGAGATTCTGTAGCCGCTGGGGGAAAGACGAGAGGAATGATGAGAGATAGTGATTGTGAAGAAGGGCTTGATGTCTCGTGGCGTAGGCTAATTCGGTAGGAGAGAGACGTTGTCTTAATTCTTGGGTTGAGAGGTAGTGAAGGGTGTGTTTGTCAATCTTTAATTTTTTATGAAAACAATTGAAATGTGAGATTCTTGTTATACACATAATAATATATATATTTGCACTCTGCACCTCTTTTTTTTTTTTCTTCTTCTTTTTTTTTTTGGGTTATAGGTATGGTGGTGTGATGCGCTAGACTTGACTTACTTTTGCTATTCGTGTCCTTAGATAGCTTCTTACTAGAAACTTGTATCGCTCCAGCTCAGTCTGTATGACAATGAGAGCAAAATTGGTCTTTGGATCCATATCTCCCGTCATGTCTTCAATCTTTTCGATTTGTGATTTGATTTTGGAGTTGACTCGTTCAAACAAGCCATCTGTAGGCCAACTACACTCAAAAGGTCCTATTATTAGCAAGAGACTCAAATATTAAATACATTTGACCAAAATTGAAAAAAAAAAAAAAAAAAAAAAAAATAAAAAAAAAAAAAAAAAAAAAATACTTAATATGAAAATGCAGTTTATTAGGGAAACTCACTTAAGCAGCTCTGGTGCTGATCTCTCAGCAACCCAAAGGCGCGTCAGGGCTTGCAAGTCACGAGTCTCGAGAGGAATGCTGTGAGAGGTGGGGTCTACCTCTCGGAGGATGTCGTCGATATCCATTGTGAAAGGGGATTTTGCTTTAGAGCCGTCTTTACCTCTTGGCCATGGGATGAATTTTTCTGTAAAGACTTTATTATCAGGGTTGAAGGGGCTTGCTCAATTGGCTAGCCTGATGAATCCTTTACTCCGTACGGAGTAGTTAACAATTATCAATGGATTTTGATGGCGGGGTCAAGTTCTAAGCTTCCAGCTAGTATTTTCTTATAGTACTATCTAGTACCTGTTGTTATAACAAGCCTGCTGTAATAGAGCGCTATAGTAGGCCTCTATAGTGAATTACTCAACGCCTTTCAGTGGCTTAACCCTTCTAATAAACTTGCCTAATTCATGCCATTTGATCTAATAAACTTGCCTAATTCATGCCATTTGATCTAATAAACTTGCCTAATTCATGCCATTCGATCAAGATACTCGGCAATACCAAGCGCATAAATATCAAAGGTTCCGTGTCAGCACTTACAAATACTGAGCGTATTCTGCGGATGCAAGTCTGGGACGATTACTTCAGCCTAAGCAGGGGTTCTGCTGACTGTTACCAACCAAGTTAGGGTTCTAGGTCTGACTGAACAAGTGGTATTATGGTCGAGCCGAGGCAAAGTCTCTCAATCTTGTGAAGTCCTTTATATATAAGACACAAAGAGACAACACACTAATCTTGGGTTGTGATCATTCTTGTGTTATCTCTCAACTGCGTGACGAAAAGTGTATTCTCTACTCGTTGTGGTTTAATATAAACTACTTACTTCATCCCATCCTTATCTTCATTCGCAATGGCGGACCAAGGCGACAATGGCCCTGAGCCATACGCTGCGTATCTTCGGACTGTTATTCAGAAAGGCCTCCTGATGGGTCAATTGCCCACCGTGACGACAAATCCAAATCAACTAGAGGAACAGGCTAGGAACAAGATGACCAAAGCTGGATTCGACTACATCTTTGGCGGAGCTGGTGAGTCGGCGACTATGGATGCTAATCGCCTTGCTTTCCGTCAGTGGAAGATCATTCCCCGTGTCTTGAAGCCTACGACACCACGCGATCTTAGTGTCACTCTGTTTGGGCAGAAATTTGGTAAGTTCTGAAATTTGCTATTATTCTATCTTATGAGCTCTCTTTCTCGACAGGCTTCTTTTTTTTTTTTTGTCTTAATTAGCCTTCGTGACTTTGCGTATAAGAAATTGTGTATGAACTAACTAGCCAATTAAGACGTTCCTGTTCTTATGGCACCGGTTGGAGTTAATTCACTGTTCCATAAGGACAAGGAAATTGGAGTTGCCCAAGCCTGCGCCGCCTTACGAGTGCCGTATACTTTAAGCACAGTTTCTCAGTCTACTTTTGAAGAGATTGCAGCGGCAATCCCAGATTCACCAAGGTGGTTCCAACTATACTGGCCCAATGATGAAGAGATCACAGCTTCACTTCTCAAGCGAGCTAAGGACAACGGCTACACAGCACTCGTCGTTACTCTTGATACCTGGACGCTTGCTTGGAGGCCGCATGACCTCGATTCAGCCAACGTTCCATTCCTGATTGGTGAGGGAGATGCAAATGGTTTCTCGGATCCCGTCTTCAGGCGCAAGTTTGCTGAGATGAGCAACGGCGGCACTCCTGAGGACAATCTTGTGCAGGCGGCTTTGTACTGGATTTCACAGACCTTTCCCGGGGTTTCTCGCAGTTGGGACGATCTCAAGATCCTGAAGAAGTACTGGGATGGACCCATCATTCTCAAGGGTATTCTCAGCGTCGAGGACGCTCAACTTGCTGTTGAGCATGGCATGGACGGAATCGTCGTGAGCAACCATGGTGGCCGACAAATAGATGGCTCCATAGCGACTTTAGATGTTCTCCCTGAGATCGTCGATGCTGTCGGCAGCAAGTTGACTGTCTTGATGGACTCTGGTATTCGAACTGGCGCCGACATAATCAAGGCCATAGCCCTTGGAGCCAAGGCTGTCTTGGTTGGGCGACCTGTAGTTTATGGGTTGGGCATTAACGGTAGAGAAGGTGCTGAAGCAGTGCTGGCAGGGATATTAGCTGACCTCGATTTGACAATGGGTTTTGCTGGGGCCAAGAGTATTGCTGATTTGCAAGCATCCATGCTGCGAAAGGTTCAGCACTCTGGAGATGTCAAGTCAAGTCTTTGAAGTTGTCATTGAATGAATGGATCATAGACTATATATGATATGTATATCTATATAAACGACAGCTGTTGACAACTTTTTGCATAAAGCCATATGAATAAATTTACATGCATCTTTCTATTTGCAGCTATGTCTGCCTCTAGATTACCATATAACTGCTCTCCAAATATCATTTGATACTAATCTGTCGCATGCCATTCGCATGGGAATATAATCATACAACAAATTGCGGCACCGATATCCATAAGCAAATGCTGCGCTGAGAGATACAAAGCCAATCTCTCATGTAATATTATAGGTGTATTATACGGAGAACTTACTATGTATGATTGATAATTGATAAACTTGGGCATGCAATACACGCACTGTGCTAATTCGTACTGTATAGCATACGTCAAAGTACTTCGTACTCCATACCAGTTTGGTAAGATATGAAGTAGATCACGAGGCTACAGCCTACGGCGAATACTCAACGCTAATTCGTCAACTCAATCGCAGCCCTCCAACATAAATCACAGCCTTCTCTAACCGCGATTGCTCGTTCTCCCATTGTCCTCCGTTCTATCTCCTAAGAATAATTCAATTCTTTTTCCAATTCTCCGCCGCCATGACTGATTCTGCAACTGAGGACGACAACCGGTCGCAGAAACGTAGCCATGCAGAGTATGCAGAGCAAGATGGTTCAGGTACTCTTCTCTCTCCATGTGTAAGATTCGTTCAGGAGGCTGACTACGTGTTTTTTTTTTTTTGACAGACTCTTCATCTGATGATGATATGGGACCACAGCTTCCCACCGAAGCTCCGAAGAAAAAGCGTCGCGTTTTACCCTACGAAAAGCTATACATCTCTGCACTACCAAAATCTACCCGATATTCAAAGTCGTTGATGCACAAGGACCAACTACTCTTCGTCACATGGACTCCCTTGACCGAATTCCTCATAACGTCGTCTGCCGATGGTATTGTCAAATTCTGGAAGAAGATTGGTCAAGGCATCGAATTTGTGAAACAATTCAAGGCGCACAATGGCACCATCACATCGGTGTCGGTGAGTCCAGATGGTCGAAGCTTTGCGACTGCTGGCGACGACGAAACCATCAAAATTTTCGACGTCATCACGTTTGACCTTCTCTCAATGATTACCTTGAAGTACGTGCCCAAGTGCGTCTGCTGGGTTCATAAAAAGGGAGCGTCGTATCCTCAGTTGGCTGTGTCGGAAGAGACCAAGCCATTGATACACATCTACGACGGCCGAGGCGAAAAGGAGGATGCGATTCACACGATAAAGGGCCTACACAGGAGTCCGGTGCATCTAATGGCGTTTAATGACGAGTATGATTGCGTCGTCTCGGCTGACGAGAATGGCATGGTTGAATATTGGCAGCCTAGCGGCAGCTACGAGAAACCGCCTGGTGTCTTCGAATACAAAAGCTCGACGAATCTGTTCGACTTTAAGAAAGCCAAGTCCGTGCCGACATGCCTTACAATATCCCCCAATGGAAAGAACCTGGCCGCATTTTCTTTACCAGACCGAAAAATACGCATCTTTGATTTTGCAACGGCCAAGCTACACAGGACGTATGACGAGTCACTTGAAGTGGCTGAGGATATGCAGCGATCGGGAATAGCAGCACAAAAGCTGGACAACGTGGAGTTTGGCAGGCGGCTTGCTCAGGAGAGAGAAACTGAATCACAGACCTTGAAAAACAAGTCCAACATCATATTTGACGAGTCAGGAAACTTCATCTTGTTTGGTTCAATGGTAGGAATCAAGGTTCTCAATACATACACGAATCAGGTTGTCAAGGTCTACGGCAAAGATGAAAACTTCCGCGCCGTCAGCCTAGGTATGTATCAAGGGCAGCCTCAGAAGAAGGGCATAATGTCCGTAGAGATGGGTGCTTCAAGCAATCCGCTTTTGCAGGAATCAGAAGCACGAGATCCGATCCTCATAGCCACTGGGGTGGGCAAAGTTCGATTCTACATGTTCACAAATGAGCAGGATGCTTCCAAGTCAACGCGAGACGTCCAAAACGAAAAACCTACGGTGCTAGGAGGCAAGGATAAAGCGCTGGCTGCTAAGAAGACCGAGACAGGGAGCGCCGCCATACTCCATACTACATATGGCGATATACATATTCGGCTCTTCCCTGACGCCGCACCTAAAGCGGTGGAGAACTTTGTCACTCACGCAAAGCGCAGTTACTATAACAATACGATATTCCACCGTGTGATTCGAAAATTTATGATCCAAGGTGGTGACCCCCTCGGTGATGGTACTGGTGGTGAGAGTATCTGGGGTCGGGACTTTGAAGACGAGTTCAGCAGCTTAAAGCACGACAAGCCTTACACAGTGAGCATGGCGAATGCAGGCCCGAATACGAATGCCAGTCAATTTTTTATTACGACGGAGAAGACGGTAAGTTCATGTTTAAAAATACCCATTGCACTGACATTTACTTTTCATGCAAGGCGATGAGAAAGCTAACACTATATATTTTTTTTTGGTGTAATAGCCATGGCTAGACGGGAAGCATACTATTTTTGGGCGCGCGACACAAGGCTTGGACGTGATTCATAAGATTGAGAATACGAGAACACATAAGGAGAAACCAGAGGAGGATATCAAGATTCTTAATATTGAGATTATGTAAATAGATAGACGGCAATTGTGTTGGAGCGAGCGGTAACTATGAAATTATTATTTTTCTTAAATGAGGATGTCTATGACAATTTACACAGCGTTATTCCCTCAACTCTTAATGGATGGGGAATAATGCAGCACAGTGCACAAGAACAGATCTTTGATGACGAAGGATATGGATGCTTGTCGAGACACACGTGCATCATAATCAACCCTCGTTCTTATTCTGGTGTCAATCTCACGATACTACTTCTAAACGCCAGCTTACTATAAGCAGCCCAGCAGGTACTAGTAATACCGACTTTGAGTGACATGCAGTAAAGAACCCTGTCTGTCACATACGCCCCTAATTGTATACAATAGATTAAAAAAAATAAAAATAAAGCCCAATCACAGAGGCATGATTGAACACACCAGAGACAAAAGACAAAGTACACGGAGCACCGACGTCGGCCTTTGCATCTGAGGGTGAGTAATAGTAATTTACATGCAGGTTGTAGTGGGACAGCATCTAATCCAGACGGGTTAAGTAGCGAGTGAGTATTAGTCTTGATGAAAACATTACAGTCCTTTGAATATCTTTTCAATAATCACTATTCACGTGCATTTATTTCATCTCATCTTATGAACAAAATAGAAAGAAAAGAGAGGAAGCCCTTTTTAAGTATCATCTAATTAAGAGCCACCAAGAGCCACACCAATCTATCTTATCACAGTCCTAATTGACGTCACCTAGGCTTCTACTACTACTCTTTTCTTTTATTCTCTTTTTTTTTTTTTTTTTTTTTTTTTTTATCAGCCTCTTTTACTCTCATTCCGTCTCTTCAAGCATTTTTGTTTCTTTTCTTCTTCCATATTTCTCTCTCAAATTTCCATTTAGACGCAATTGTTCACAATGTCTACTGTATGTTTGCCCCGATTCCAATTGGCACCATCCACGGGCCAATCTTGATTTGCTTTGTGGAGTGACTCACTCACTCCCCTCCAGTTCTACATCGAGAACAAAAATGTCGGCAACCAGGCCGACTCAGAAGATTGGCGCAGTTTGTCCCCCCTCTTTTCCTCCTCTCTAAATATGTTTTTTTTTTTTTTCTTTTATAGAAATCATTCCGTTTCTTTCTTGTTTACTAATTGGAACAAATTGGAAACAAATTCAGTTCGAGGATACAACCCTCTGACGCCTCCCGACCTGCTACAACATGAGATCCCGCAGACTGTCGCATCCAAAAAGACTGTCATCGAAGGCCGCAGTGAGGCTGTAGCTATCGTTAACGACAAGGACCCGAACCACCGCTTGCTCATCGTCGTGGGCCCTTGTTCGATTCATGACCCAGAGGCTGCTCTCGCCTACTGCGAGCTGCTTCTTAAGGCTAAAGAGAAGCACAAGAATGAGCTTCTCATCGTAATGCGTTCGTACCTCGAGAAGCCTCGCACAACGGTCGGTTGGAAGGGTCTTATCAACGACCCAGACATTGATGGTAGCTTCAAAATCAACAAGGGATTGCGTTTGTCGCGCCAGCTCTTCGTCGATCTAACGAGCAAGGGCATGCCTATTGCAAGCGAGATGCTGGACACTATCTCCCCTCAGTTCCTAGCAGATCTGCTCAGTGTCGGTGCCATTGGCGCGCGCACGACAGAGAGTCAGCTGCACCGCGAGCTAGCAAGTGGATTGAGTTTCCCTGTTGGCTTCAAGAACGGTACCGATGGTTCGCTTGGGGTCGCCATTGATGCCATGGGTGCTGTCAAGCATCCTCACCACTTCCTATCCGTCACCAAGCCTGGTGTTGTCGCTATTGTTGGCACAACGGGCAACGACGACTGCTTCGTCATCCTGCGAGGCGGCACCAAGGGCACCAACTACGATGCTAAGAGCATCGCCGAGGCAAAGGCTTCTCTAGAGAAGAAGGGGGCGCCTCAACGATTAATGGTGGACTGCAGCCACGGTAACTCATTAAAAGACCACAAAAACCAGCCCAAAGTTGCGGCTATTGTCGCTGAGCAGATTGCCAAAGGCGAAACCGCCATCATGGGCCTCATGATTGAGAGCAACATTGACGAAGGTAAGCACCACCGCATATATGAATTCTTTCCTTCTTTCTATTCTTCTTGAGATGAAGCTTCTTTTAACATGGGGTTAATAGGCAACCAAAAGGTCCCCGATGAGGGCAAGTCTGGACTCAAGTATGGTGTTAGCATCACAGATGCCTGCATCAATTGGGCGGATACCGAGGAGGTTCTCGACGTTTTGGCCGATGCCGTGAAGCAGCGACGGAAAGTTTTAGGAGCGAATTCTCATGCTTGAGAAGCGCAAACTCCTTTCAACTCTATACCCCTGTCCCTGGCAAAAGGTTGGCAGATCGGTTGACCTCCTTACATTGTGATACCAACGTATGGGAAATTGCTGGCTTTCTGTGAGCTGGATATACTAAATACTTTTTTTTTCCTTTATTCTTTTTTTTTCAAAGACCAGGCAAAGGTGGCACTGCAAGTAATCTCCTCCAAGCGTATACATGCAGGATTAACAAAAGTTTCTTTGATATCCAGACATAAAAAGGAGAGGTGATATTCATTTTGCGATTATGTAGAAAAGACAGAAATTAAATAAAAATAAAAATAAAAAGCAATGAGGCAAACAAAGTGTAGATTTACGTAAAAAGGCCCGGTGGAAATCCCCATGATGTTTCCAATTCTCCAGCTGTGAAGCCATCACCAATATATTCCATTTTAGGACATCTGCATGGCGTCGCGCTATCGTGAGGCTCACACTGTGCGACATTCACGCGGCAAAGTCCCCTTACTTGATACAGCCAAAGAGCAGGTAATAACCTTAGCAGCCATTTTATATAACCAAGGCGAGGCAAGCAAGTGCAGCTCAGCGGGAACAGAAAACGTCAACCCACTCCCAACACTCTTTTCAATTGATTTTTCTCTCCACGCATCGACCATCCATCCATCCCTTTTGTCATCGCAAGAGGTATCGAGCGCTCCCTCGAAATTCTCTTCTCTTCGCTTCATCTTCATCTCTAATTTTTTTTTTTTTTCCTTCCACCGTCGCCGCTCAAAACATAGTATCATACAATACGGAGTACAACAGAAAGCCTTACTTCTTCTCTCCCCTGCTCTACTCTACCGCCACGACAACTTAATCCAAAGGCGACGCGCGCGCGAAACACAACGATCATGGCTCCAAATTACTCGCCACCGGACTCGCCATTGTCCTCAGCAATGGACTCGTCAGAACAATATGAGGAAGATCACCACGATGAGGAAACGACGCTACGTCCATCAAAACGGCAAAAAGTCGAAGCTGGCTCGACAACATCGTCCGCTATCATCCCCGATGTGGAACACGAGCCCGTGCTAGAACCCGATCCGCTCGAAGGCATGTCGGACGTTTCGTCGGATACATCCGGCGATATCCCTAGCTCTCCTATAAATGCCAGGCTGGAAGAGGAAGACTTTCAAGACCAGGTAACGGTTTGCGACTGGGACGGATGCCCTGCTGGGGATCAGGGGAACATGGACAAGCTGGTTGAGCATATTCACAATTCGCACATTGAGAACCGTCAAAAGAGATACACGTGCGAATGGCGAAGCTGCAGTCGGAAGGGATTGCCCCATGCCAGCGGCTATGCCTTGAAGGCGCACATGCGAAGCCACACGAGAGAGAAGCCATTTTACTGCTATCTGCCTGGTATGTGACCCTGACCATCACTACAACCATCAACCTACTCTATCGCTTAGATAAAATACATATGTATACGTTTGTGCATGTATATGGTACATTATTCTAATAATTGATTGACAGAATGCGACCGCTCATTCACTAGGTCTGATGCGCTTGCTAAACATATGCGAACGGTCCACGAAACCGAGGCCTTGCGACCTTCGGATCCTGTGCCCAAGTCCATGCAATCAGGGCCGACAGGCCGGACTGGAAAACTCAAGATCATTATTAAAACTCCCCAGTCGCAATCCGCCGGACACGACGACATAGACGAGGCTAATGGCGAAGTTCCTCCATCCGAATGCTTCACAGTGCTCCCTCCCGATCTGTTCACTCCAGCGGAGCTTGAATATCCGCTCGCCAAATTATGGCGCAAGTGCCATTGGGAAGCGACATGGGCTGAAGAGGTTGGCGAGGCATTGAAGAATGAGTGCAAACAGTGGGAGGATATTTACTACAAAGAGTGGCTCGAGAAGGAAATCCTATTATCACAAGTTATCCAGAGCGAAGTGGATTGGTTCGACCGGCGTCAGGCTATCATCTCTGGCGCTGCCGATGTTCAACTACCCAGCAGTGCGGAAGAAAAGGATGAAGATATTGCAAACGGCGTCACTAATGAAGCTATTACTACGACTGCCAACGAGGCATAGGATTGGGGTGTGCCCGAGCAGCATAGCAGTGTTTGATTGTTTTTTTTACGTAGGATGAAGAATGCTTTGGTTCATTGGGGACATTGTACTGGGCCGGAGGCTTTAAAGAAAAAAAAAAAAAAAGATTGGCGTGGCATGTAAAACGCAGTTTTGGCGTTTGGGAGTTTAGCAGAGGACACATAAAGCAGGCTGAGATTGCCTATAGCAGTCTCTGTTTCCTTTTTCTTTCTTTTTCTTTCTTTCTTTCTTTCTTTCTTTCTTTCTTTCTATTTATGTTTTCTTTCATCTTATGTTGGGTTTTCCTTTCTTCATCCTCCCTTCTAGGTCAACTTAGAAAATCTGAGCCCGTTATACAGTAACTCTCTCTTTGATGTAAATGGAAGGACATTGTTCTATGTTGTTAATTCCCATGATGTAAGATAAGGCAACGCAATGAAGAATGGATTTCAAGTCAATGGCGGCTTATACAACACTCCTTATCACTCACATCGGTAATGCGTATGCAATGCATATTACAGCTATGTGTTGACGCAACTTGGATATTGATTAGACAAACAGCACAGTATTAAAGATACTTTACTATTTTTTAACAGCTTAACCACAAATCCGCTATTTTACTATTTAATATAAGTAAAAAAAAAAAAAAAAAAAAAAAAAAAAAAAAAAAAAAAAAAATTAATATCAAATCAATTCTTTGCTCGTGAAACAGTAGTAGTACCTCTTTGCTGTTTTGTTTACTTGATAACTACTAGGTAGTTAGTTACTAACCAACGGCCCTCTCTCAAACATTTGAGCCTCGGAAAAGGAAAAAAAAAAAAGTAAGCGGGACATTTTCCGCCGCCGATTTCGCATCCCCACTTATACTTTCCATGTCGGATTCATAACATGCTAAATCATTAGAACCGAAACGATTTGAAATCCTCGACCTTTTATTTGCGCGGAGGTTTGTCAATAAAACAAAATCACGCTGTGATTCTCCTGAGGTAGTTTCCTGACAAAAAATCATATATTTATTTTTATTTTCTTTCATGATTTGTAGATCTTTCTCATTGCTTAGTATTAGTCGTTACTACGAGTAGTACTTGCTTGAAGTCGCTGGGTTATATTCCCACACGTGCTTATCAAGATTTAATAAAAGTTGCGCCACAGATCCGGAAAAAAAAGTCGCCACTCGCTTTCGATTCTACTACATACCCATACAATACTGGGAAACAAGAAGAAATATTCAACTTGGCATTTCTCCCGTCTCGAAGAAGAAGCATATTAAAAAAAGAAAGAAGAAGAAAAAGAAAAAGAAAAAGAAAAAGAGGTGGCACCGCCGTAAAAAGCTGCACCATGAGTGCTATCTTATCTGCTGATGACCTCAACGACTTCATCTCCCCCGGCGTCGCTTGCATAAAACCTATCGAGACACTCCCGGCTGCCCCTCCTCGACAGACCGCCGACGAGAACGAAGTCATTCTTGATGGCCAGCAACCTTCTTCGTCCAATGCCACACCTGCTCAAATTTCTCTCACAGACTGTCTCGCCTGTTCTGGCTGCGTCACATCCGCAGAGGCCATCCTCGTCAGCTTGCAGAGCCACACAGAAGTGATTTCAACGCTTGATGCAGCCCCGGCGCTGCGCGTTGTAGGACCTGATGCAAATGGGAATTTTGCAGTCGAGGGCCTGGAGAATGAAGACGCCAAGCTGTTTGTCGCTAGTGTAAGTTCTCAGACGAGAGCCAACTTGGCTGCTGCGTGTGGGCACAATGTATCTGAAAGCCAGGCCGGATATATGCTAGAGAATCTGTTAAAGAGTTCGCAAGGACTTGCAAAGGGGGGCAAATGGAATAATTCTTTCCAGTGGGTGGTGGACATTAACGTAGCGCGCGAAGCAACTCTCGTGCTCGGCGCGAACGAGGTCCTCTCATCTCCCACACCGGGCGTCACAACGCCGTCACAGCCCATCCTCGCATCATCATGTCCCGGTTGGGTATGCTATGCGGAAAAGACACATCCGTATGTCTTGCCGCATTTATCCAAGGTCAAGTCGCCACAGGCTTTAATGGGCACCATCTTGAAAACCACATTAAGCCGAAAGCTGGGCATCCCACCCAGCAGAATATGGCATTTGGCCGTCATGCCTTGTTTCGACAAGAAACTTGAGGCTAGTCGAGAAGAGCTTACCGACCAGGTATGGGCGGGCTCCGGTCTGCCTGGACGAGGAGTTCGGGACGTCGACTGCGTCATCACGAGCAAAGAAGTTTTAATGCTTGCAGAGTCGAGAGGACTCGACTTTTTTGACTCTTCAAAATCTGCGTCATCTGTCCCGCCTTCAATACCTTTCCCAGACCAAAGGTTACAAGCATTCTTGTTTCCAAAGAAGGGTTCAAGAAACCCTTCACGTGTAGCTGGCTCTTCTGGCGGGCTACTACACCACATCCTTCAAACCAGAGCGGCTCAGTCCCCGGGCTCGGAAATCCAAGTCAACCGAGGCCGCAATGCCGATGTAGTTGAATACTGTATCACAGTAGATGGCGAGCCTATTTTCAAGGCCGCTCGGTACTACGGCTTCAGAAACATCCAGAATCTCGTCAGAAGACTAAAGCCAGCTCGGCCTTCCCGTATGCCGGGCGGAAAGCCCTTTGGGAGTGCTCGCCGCCCGACAGGGAAGGCATCCTCCCTTGACTATAGCTATGTCGAAGTGATGGCATGCCCTGGAGGCTGCACCAACGGCGGCGGTCAGATCAAAGTCGACGATCCGGTTATTTTAGAGCGGAAAAACATCTCAGAGAAGCCAGGTCCACAGGAACAAAAGGACTGGCTAGCAGAGATTGATGAGGCGTATTTTTCGGGTGAAGATTCGCAGGTCGAACACACTGGTGTCGTGATTGGAGGCATCTCCCACTCGTATATAGGCGATACCCTGGCGTATTGGTCGAGCATGACAGGTATAGGGTTAGATAGATTGGCATTCACGAGCTATCGTGAGGTGATTAGTGATGTTGGAAAAGATACAGCTACCGAGAGAGCCGCTCAGCTGGCTGGAAAGGTTGGCGGTGGGTGGTAGACAGTTTTTAATAAAAGATAAAAGAGGCAAAATCTCAAGTCTCCCTGCCGCCACGCCGCGCAAAGCCAAACCCTCCTCTGCCACTTCCGTCTGGTCCTCTTGGTGCTCGAATCGCTTGATGCTCATCCCGGCCAGGTAGTCCTCGTGCAGAAGAATCACTGCCGCTACCTTCACGGCCTCCTCGCCTGAGCGAGTCTGGCTTTGGAGAGGAACTTGGATCAAATAGTTCCCTTCTAGAGCCTGGCTGATGTGCAGGACGCCGCGGCTCAAACTGTTGACTGCTGCTGCTGCTGCTCTCATTAATGTTGCTGATATTGATGCTGTTGCTGTTGCTATTGATGTTGCTGTTGATGTTGCTGTTGCTATTGTTATTGCTATTACTGTAGTTGTAGTTATTATAATTTACGCCACGCCCTCTACCACGACCACGATGCGACCCTCGACCATCAAGCCTAGGAGGCGTCACAGCGCCCGTGCCCGGCGATGAACCGCGAGACGAAGGAGCAGATTCACCAAAGATTTTGGCTCGAGCCTCGTCGTAACGCCGCTGCTTTTCTTCCCGGTCTCGTTTCTGCTTTGCGCGGATTTCTTCAGGTGTCATTTGCACTTCTTGCGGCCTAGAATCGTCGTCGTCGAGGGATAATTGGGATAAACCCGTAATGGGATCTTTCTTGGCAATGACGGGTTTGCGACTCAGGACTTTAACCTGAGGTTTGAAGGATGAGGTGAGTGGCACACCGTTGTTGGCTTCAATGTAGTGAAATGTTTCCTTCGAATCACTATATTCATAGAACAAAAAAAAAAGGTTAAAAAAAAACTAAGTCCTCAAGAGAAACAGAGAAGGGGGTGAGAGACAGCACTCCAGTAAAGGGTGAGTCGCGGAGTATCTCCATACGCTGATTCCCATAGTTTCCGGTTTGCTTCAACGTGCTGCTGCAACCGTTCTTGTTTGCTAACGTTGGGCTGTGAAGCGGCCTGCAGTAGCTTTTCTTCTTTGCCGTCGATCCGGTCGGCCTGGGCTTCCCAGTCGTCGTCGTCCCAAGCATTGGGAATGTCGCCGGCTTTGCTCATCTTTGATGGAAGTGAATGAATATTTTGTTGATGGGGTCGAAGTCCAGCCAGAAAGAAGGGATCTCGAGTCCTTCGAAAGAGCTGATATTCAAAGCCTCTTTTTTTTCTTTTCCCTTTCAACAAAACCCTAGTTGAAGCCCCTCGTCACAGAACGATTTCCAATGCCTTCCCTACTATTTCCTTCTTTTTTTTTTTTTGTTCCTTCTAGGCAAACCGTCATGCCCTTTGTTCACTCCGTAATTTTGCGCATCAGTGTGCTCGTAGTCGCACGAAAATCGTCGTCTGGAATCCAAGAGAAAGTTGCTTTGGCGCAAAGGTGAATGGCCGTGGGCTGAGGTTCAGTTTGTGTGTTGTACTTCTGGCGCACGGTACCTGCCAAGTACCGAGGACGCGACCGGCCCCGCATGCAATTTCTACGATACTATGGTCAGCCAAAAGTATCTCCAAGTCTCTATTTTCGGGGTTTCTCTTAAATGTTAGGCCCTGCCAGCTGCGGGGAGCATTCAGTGGGGCGAGCTTCCTGGGTGTTGAGCCAACTTCGTTTATCGCCGTTACAGGAACTTCGTAAACATATTATTTATAACAGCTTGAAAGTTCCTTCAAAGTTATAGTACTTAATAAACTGAAAGGTATGATGAAATTTTCTATAAATTAATATTTCATTTGGTTGATTGTTAACACCTAATTGCTAGCCCCTTCCTTCTCCCTGAAAATCATTAGTTTCCATGGCTGAAGCATCAAGTCCCGTGGCTTCAAACGCGACCAAGAGGCTCAGGGAAGATATCGAGACTACAAAGGAGAGGCTTTTAGATCAACAATTTCACATTAGTAAGTCTCCAATTATTTTCTAGGCTGTCCAACCATCAAATTAGCCTTTTGAATAGTACTGACGGGAGCGATGTGGTGGTGGTTACAGGTCGATATGCTGATCCTTTGGTTCCACGGAAAACCTCAGATCCCCAATTCTGGCCCAAAGACGTGACGCCAGAGATGGAACAAAAGTGGCTAGCCATGATCAAAGAGCACCACTCTGTTTAAGATTGTGGAACATTTGGCGTTGGAATTTTACACAAAAAAAAAAATAAGAAGGAGGATTTACGAAGCTTCTTTTTCTAACGATTAACGAAAATCAAATTGCATTAAATTGCTGTAGCAACTTTTTTTCTTTCACGGCCTCTTTTACTTACAGTCCCCATAATGATAGTTCAGTAATTCTATCTCTTACCATGAGGAAGCTACTTGTGTATATATTCTTCATGTTACTTTTACGACGATGATACTTTTATCGAGATATTCGGATATCGCTGTACTACACTAATTTCCACACGCCCAACCGCGGTTAGTAAAACACTTTACCGGCAGTTGGCGTTGCAGGGCTATCAGAAGTGTAAATAGTCGAAACGTGGCTAAGGTATGAAATACCAAGTAACATGCCTAGTACTTCATTAAATATTATACTGTTGGAGTTATCAGTCTTGAGCATACATCTTTGTGCATTTCATTGCTTATTTGGCAGGCTTCTTTTTCTATTCTGCTCCTGAGCCATAAGTTTTCAAATCTCTCAAAATCCTTAACGCTCGTAACGCTCGTGCATCTCTTCTAGCTCAAGAAGAGGCTTCTCTAGTCTGAAATGAAGCCGCCTAGGCTCAGACTAGATGCTAAAAGCAGGTTAAAAATCATGCTCGTCAAATAAGAGAATAAATGCACAAGATGTGTGCTTGAGAAATCGCAAAACTGGCGACACCGGCCCAGCGAAGGACCGATATCGGGAGGGCATCATCACCAAACGCCTCTTATCTTTTAGCTAAAATTTAAATCAGGAATATGGTTCCTTAAAGAGTTGACATCGATGGCAGGACTATACCATATCATATTAATGTCGCAATTGTCACAAATAATGAGCAAGAAAAGAAAAGGAACCATAAACAGGTATTCCCTATATACCTGTAATCTATATAGTAAGTTGCTATGAATTATCTCATTTGACCGTTATAAAATCTGGAGGGAATTTTAGGATATCTTATCTTCAAGATCCAAACAGGTCGCCCATCAGTATTTTTTTTTATATATATCTTGCTATACTTACCAGAAATTAAATGTGATTTTGAGGCGGTTTATATCATTGCAGTATTCCGCTTCACTGCTTGAACGCGGATAGAAAACAGGAGCTGAGAGGATGACTTTATTATGAAGTCATAGGACGATATCAGGCCTGGGATGAACAGAAGAAGCTAGAAAGGCACTAGAAAAATCCACCATCCTAGGGTCCTAAAGTGAAGCCGGACAACAGACGTTTTAATTGCATTCTAGGGACGGAGTTGATACTCGTAAGTGCGAATTGCCTCAAACTCAAGTGCCACCCTTCCAGCCACAGCAAAATTTCGCTCTCGTGGTTGGCAAGATTCGGCCAACAACGGCGAGGTGAGTGAAGGATTGCAGACACAGTGCGAGGCCGTCGTATTGTTCTTGCTGCGTATATCGTCATTGCTATCAATTCATCTTTGCTAGCTACAAGTGGTGATGGCGCCGGCGATAAGAGTGCGATGCAGCATTAATAATGCATTATACATTATACATGTAGGGAAGCTATAACAACAAATGATCCCACGTCAGCTGATATGCAGCGAGACGAGGCTGAGTTTTGAAGCTGCAGCCTCTTTTCCCAGTCCCTTGCCTTAGCTATCCCTGATTATTCCCTCGTTCTTGGAGTATATACCGTGCACGTACTCCGTACGAGTATGTAGGATGGCGTGGCAAATGCATGTCTTTACCCTTTTCTTTTTCCTCACGTATATTGAGAATAGAGTCTGGTGTTGTCTAGACCTCCTCCTCCCTATCCTAGACAACTTGGCAGCCTAGTTTCATCTCGTAATATTATGTAGCAACAAAACAGCAAAAAGAAGTAGAAGAAAAGAGAGGCAGTAATTTAATTACCAATCATAATTTAATATATAACGGTGGCGAGTTTGAGTCGTGGCTACATCTAAGCGGTTGCTAATGCACTCTATAATATATCTGAGGTTAGTTTTGCTATTGTAGGGTATGTGCATAAAGCCTAACAAAGAACTGAGGTTTGAATGGTTGGTTGGCTTCTGTCGCAGTGCTTGAACCATACGCGGGCTACGAATCGTATGTATGTGCTAGTATCTTAAATATGAACTCTGAACTGAGAACACCTGATAGGCCACACCTGGACACGCTTGCTCTACCTTATGCGTATCGCAGCACACCCTTTCGCAGTTCTCTGGTAGGGCATTCTCAATAAATAGTGGTCGATCGGCTAGCGGGATGTTGGATTCAGCCGTCTCTGTGACACCCCCAAAGGCTTTCGGGACTGAAGTAAAGATATGATACTCTTGAACTACTGGCTGATCTTACGAAGCAAGACTCACGAGGCTCCCCTGCCTCCTTGCCTTGTTTATCATGGCGAGACTTGGCTACTGATACTTCCCCTAGGTAGGTAAAAAGAACTTCGTTATGGAGTTCAAGACGGTATTATGTGTGATCCTTCGCAGAGTAACAGCTTACAGCGGGTAAGAGAGTGACTTGGATGTTCTTCTCACAGCTCACTGGACCTGGACCTGGACCTCGGACACCATTACCAGATTGTCGGGACTTATGTTGCAGCTTTTCAGCAGCACGGCATCCGCCTTGACTCACACCGCCACCACGCTTTTAAGTCAAAGTGATGCCTTTTGTACATAACATTTTTTAGTGCCAAGTATTACTCGTGTCAGAAACAGTACCTAGTAGCTGACGGAGGATTTGCACTGATATGGAGAGACGGTCAGTATTTCGGCCTCGCCTCACTGTATCCACGATGGGGCATCTCCACTAGGTGAAGAGAAGGCCCATGAATCTATACCTCTTTGTCGTAATAAAGCGGCAAATCAAAGCCCTGGAGTTTGCGGCGTTATTCGATGGCGACAGTCATCAGGCATGTTCTCCGTACATGGCTGCCTGGGGTGCCACGCCTTTGTTGAGGGAGAGAAGTTGGAGGAGGGGGGGGGGGAGCCTCTCGAGGCTTCTACCTCGGGAGACGCGGTAAACCGCCTCCAAAACTTTGATGGGCAGAGATGCTTGATTCGCTGTCCATTGCGGGCTAAGATCTTGGAAACAGCTCCCCTGTCATGTTTTAGCCACCGAGGGGGGGGGGGGGGGGGGGAGCCTCTCGAGGCTTCTACCTCGGGAGACGCGGTAAACCGCCTCCAAAACTTTGATGGGCAGAGATGCTTGATTCGCTGTCCATTGCGGGCTAAGATCTTGGAAACAGCTCCCCTGTCATGTTTTAGCCACCGCCTTACAGACAGCCAAGCAGGACAGTCTATTCGCTTCCACAGCGTCCACGTCCTCTTTTTTTTTTTTTTTTTTTTTTTTTTTTTTTTCGTTGTCTATGTAGGGGAAGGTAAAGCAAGGGGTGTAGACTTTGTACGAGTATTGACGTATTTGATATGTACTCGATACGGATGAATCATCATCTCTGCCAACGAATCTTGGGGTTGCGAATTCGGAGCGCTAAACTGAGTAAAATCAATGGGCTAATATGAAGCGTGTCAACTGTGCTAAGTTACTTGTATGTACTGCTAGTGTTCTCAGCCTTTGCGTTGGCTTGTCTCCAAAGAATGAGGATGCTCGTAAAGTAGCTTCGATATAACTTATTGTACGACGATGGCTTGTCTGTTGGCTGGCAGGCCGCGTGTTCTCCGCATGGCGATGGCGGCCTGGCTGCTGTGGCTGAGAATTGAAAACCTAGCCGGAGACATGATGATGCAGAGAGATTTGTGTCCATTCAAATTTTGAATTTTTTTAAAATCCGAGGCAGTTCAAGTTCCAATCTTTGCAAATCGCGCGGCAATGGACGCCTGATCGGGGCGGCGGGGTGGCAGCTAAAGTAAACCTGAACAGTGGGTTCCGCGCCCCGTTACCGCATAGCACTAGGGGGAATGCACGCTGGGCTGGCAGAGCTACAAGTACAGCGCCTTGACAACGAGCCGCCGCAAGTCTCCGTTAGCAGCGGCCCACCAACACTGTACGGGGCCCCCTGCGACATCCTCCAGCTATTGACCCTCTCAACTTGTACTGAACCATGCCAGAGGGGTCGCCTAACGTAAACTAAAGCCCTGCAGCCCAGCGGCTTCTTCATCTAGGCTCACTTTTGCCCCAAGAATCCATCCATTAACAAACAACTTTTTTCTTTTTTCTTCTTCTTACGCGCTGCTACTTCTTTCATCATCCCCAATCTTCATATCTTTTTTTTCTTCTTTTCTTTTCCCTTCTTTTTTCTTACAGCATCACCACAACTTCCTGCGATCGAATCTTGGCGTACGTAACGCTATCCGATTTCAAACGGGCCATCACCCATTCCCCCGCCCATCTATCTTAGCTCGATCGCTCTGCTAGCCTTCAAAATTATACGATTTCGATTTCCTCTACCCTCCCCGCTGTTCATCATGTCTGGCCCTGAAAGCGCGCATGCTGGAGGCGGCTTTGACCTTCTGAGGAGGGCAACTCAAGCAATGATGTCAAAGTATGTTGGTTTGTGTTTGTGTTTCTTTACGTCTTACGGTCCTTTGTGCCGTGGTTTGGTGTCTCCGTATCGTTCCGTGAAGTGGCAGAACCCCGCCACCAAGGTTTCTTATCCCTATCTTACCTACGATAGCCTGCTAGCTACCAAGTAGTAGCTAGCATTTGAGAGCTATTTGTGAGTAGGAGCAAATATGGCATCTCAAATGACGAAACTATTTTTCTTACGTCGAGTTGATGTTCTTTTGTTTATTTGATTTTGATTTCTCGCTTTCCCTTCTTGTCGTCGTCGCTACTACTGCTACTACTACTACTTGTTTTTGTTGTTGTTGTCTTTATTGTTGTTGAAAAATGGTGACTTTTCCGACAAAACCCTGGTGGAGAGATATTGCGCTCAAGTGGCGTTTGGTGATGGAATATTGCAGAATGTTTGGATTTGAAACAGCTTCAGCTCGTCTGTTCAAGCATCTCAGTCAACAATGTCTCGCTAGTCGACAGCGTGAGTCATTTTACTGCTATGGCATCTATCAACTTATCGTGCAGCGTTTCTGCTGCTTATTAGAAGAGACAGACGGGCGTCTATGCAACGCTTATCAGGTGTGGCCAACTGCAAGTCTGGTGTGTATGACACATTATGGTGCTTCTTATCGGCCATTCTCCGGAGGGGTACTGGAAAGGGATATCAATCCAAATATTTCTCTTACCAACAAAACGGAACAAAATTTTGAATCTAAGCTTGCCTTGGACAGCACGGTTATTTTGCGGAGCCTTGTTCATTATACCTATATCCCGGCACATCAGCAAAGATGCACTTACTCAGACCAGTGAGCAGCGAAACGGCTAGGAAAGCTTGTTGCTTGCTCAGTTTTTTTCCTTTTTCCTTTTGATGCTTTTACTTGGGCCATTCAGCTATTTTAGCTTCCTGATTTGTGGCCAATCCCTCCAGTGCACAATAATCGCTGGAGTTTTTGACTCGAATCTTTTCTCTTCTTCTCCGAACCCAGAGAAAGGAAAAAAAAAAAAGGAAAGGAAAAAAAAAAAGGGCCTTCTTCAACTACCCGGGCGGCCGCTTGGCCTTCTCAGTTCAGCATCTCAGCATCTTCCAACTCCGTCATGGCCATGTATGCCTTGGCCTTCTTTTTCTAGCCTTGATCAAGCTTCGATATCCCCACTCATCCACATGGCCGTTCCGGAGCAAAAATTCATCGTCATCCCCCTTTCTTCGCGCCATGGTGCGCCCGATGTTTGTCTATCCGGATCCGCTCTCGGAAGCTTGTCATTTCCGATTGCCCTATCTTTAGACTGTCCGATTTTTTTGGCCGGCGGTCTCCGTGTTTTCCTCGTTCGTCATTATCAATCCTTCCCCTTAACGAGTTAGTGCACATCGCGACTTCAATTTCCATCCACTCTCTTCTTTGGTGCCTTGGGTTGCCACCATGAACTAGTGTTCCCACTTCAACATTGTTTCCCCGCGCCATTGTTGTTTTTGCCGAACTAAATCTTTAATTTTTTTCTTCTTTTTTTTTTCTTTTCTTTTTTTGGTTGACCATGCAGGGTACTGACCAATCCGCTAGAACTGCCACGACGGACGAAGATGGCGTAGACCATATCGGCTTTGAGACCCCTCGATCTGGCATAGCCACTCCTCATCCCGATCCTCACGATAAACGCCTGCCCGGAATCATGAGCTACTTTGCCCAGGTTCGTCAAGACCTTTCTGCAAGCCAAGAAAACTCTTCTACAATGTCATGGCCCGAGAGAGGCGCGTCTGTGGACCAGAGGCGAGACCAGCAGTTGCTGGACTGCTCACCCACAGGGTTGCAATCGCTTGAGCATTCTGAAAGCTCTCGGCCTTGCAACCAGTCACTACCCATAGAAACTCGCTGCTCCCGGCGGTCCAAGTCCTTGACTATTCGCACACGCGCTAGTCAAGAAGTGCTGGAGGGAATACCCTCCTTTCCAAACCCCGTCACTTCACACTCATCCTCCTCCTCTTCCACAAGATCTGCTGCTCCAGAAAGAACTTTTTCAGACGGAGAGACTAGAAGTGTTTGTTCATCCGGCGCTTCTAGTCGCTCAGAGCCTGTAAAGGCTATTGGTTGTTTGCAAGACCATGGAGTCCCTTCCCAAACACCTGTCCTCCCTCTATCAGATACCATCGCCGCACCAATTCCTTGTTCCGTGTCACATGTACAGGCTCACAGATCATCTTCTTCACATTTGCAACATGACGGGCCTGGTGCTGTTGAAGCGCCGCCTGGCAAATGGTTTTCGCTTCAAGGACTCAAAGAGCTAACTCGTGGTATCATGTTCAAGAGCGGCCCGCCCACCCCCACTAGAGCCCTCTCGACAGCCAACTCACACTCAGACGGTAGAGACACCCCGATCGAGCCCAGCAACGATGGCGCGGAGACAAGTGGCACACAAACCCCAAAGAACTCTGGTGCCCAAGCCCCGGCTGCCAAGGGGAGGTTGACCATAAAAATTGTCGAGGCGCGGGGAATACGCAAGAGCCGTGACCCTTACGTCGTTGCCGTGTTCCAGCGAAGCGAGCTCATATCGGGCGGGCCTCATGCTCTTGAGGAAGAGGAGCAGGCGATATCGGCTCCATCTGGCCTAGGCGCCATTCCAATGAAGCGCCAAGTAAGTGATTCCGGGCGACCGATGGCGATTCCAATGCGCAGCCGCCAAAGCAGCAACACCAGCATCAGCGACTACAACACATTCCGTAATCGCACTTCTCGAACCCTTTACTCGAGTCCAAAGTGGGACGCAGAAGCAATTTTGTGAGTCTTTACTCAATATATGTCATTATTTGGCAGTGGAGAGAGAGAGAGAGAGAGAGAGGGTACTGACTACATATGCAGCGATGTTGTCGATTCCGATATGCTGGTAGACCTTTCGGTCTATGATCACGCCGCATCTGGAGAGGAGTTTTTGGGTCATGTTAACCTCGAAGCCAAGAAAGACAAGGATAGCCCCGTTAAGGGCTGGTTTGCGTTACAAGGACATGCAAATACGACCATTGACAATATTCCGACTGGTGAGATATATGTCGAGGTTACCTACCAGAGGACGGAAAGGAAGCATTTTGGGCCAAGCGATTTTGAGATCCTCAAACTTATCGGCAAGGGCACTTTCGGTCAAGTCTATCAGGTTCGGAAGAAGGATACGCAACGAATTTACGCCATGAAGGTGCTACAAAAGAAGGTAATCGTCCAGAAGAAGGAAGTGGCACACACCGTGGGAGAACGAAATATCTTAGTTCGCACGGCTACGTCTGATTCACCCTTCATTGTCGGACTCAAATTCTCGTTCCAAACGCCATCAGAACTATACTTGGTGACCGATTACATGTCCGGTGGAGAACTGTTCTGGCATCTCCAGAAAGAGGGTCGATTCGATGAGAGGCGTGCCAAGTTCTATATTGCCGAATTGATCTTAGCAATCCAGCATCTTCACAATAATGATATTGTTTATCGCGACCTCAAACCCGAAAACATTCTATTGGATGCAAATGGCCACATTGCGCTCTGCGACTTCGGGCTATCCAAGGCAAACCTTACGAAGAATGATACCACCAACACCTTCTGCGGAACAACAGAATATCTTGCCCCTGAAGTCCTTCTCGATGAGTCAGGGTACACGAAAATGGTTGATTTCTGGTCGCTCGGCGTCTTAGTATTTGAGATGTGCTGTGGCTGGAGTCCCTTCTACGCAGAAGACACCCAACAAATGTACAAGAACATTGCCTTTGGCAAAGTCCGGTTCCCGCGTGATACGCTATCACAAGAGGGTCGGAACTTTGTCAAGGGGTTGCTTAACAGAAATCCCAAACACAGACTAGGAGCAACGGATGATGCTGAAGAGCTTAAGCGTCATCCCTTTTTCAACGACATTGATTGGAACCTCCTAGCCAAGAAGCTCATTACGCCGCCTTTTAAGCCAAAGTTGAAGTCAGAAACGGATGTGTCCTATTTTGATCCGGAATTTACCAATGCCTTAGACCACAATGGATCTTTAAATGAACGTGCTGCAGCGTTAGCCAGAGGATATGCTGCCTCTACGCCCCTTTCGCCCTCGGTGCAAGCCAATTTCCACGGCTTCACCTATGTCGACGAGAGTGCCCTGGATGATCACATGCGCGATTTTGCAAGGATGGATGACGAAGATATGGACGATGCACAGGCGAACGGTGACGACGATTGGGATAATTTGGATGATATCGACCTCCGAAAGTCTAACAGAATGAGTGGCATTGTCAAGCCTGGACATGACGAACAAATGGTTGGAGGATCGCACTTTGACCCGTGAAACGGTATCTTAGTTGGTTAAGGTTACAAGGGGAAAGGAGAAAGGGGAAAGGAGGGGGAATCCGCATGGCGTTATGTTTTAAGTTTTTTCTTCTCCTGTTTTTTGTTTTCTTCTTGTGATGGCAATGCAGGTCAACTTGTACCTGGAAAAAAAAAAAGTTGATATCCCGAAAACAACCATAATGATGTTGATACGATGGGTTATGGCATGAACTGCATAAGGGGTTGGCTGGGTTTGCATTTGCGTTGTTCCATGGCTATCTGTGCAGGAAGGACCCTGGAGTTCAGGTTCAGGTTGAGCCGAAGATGTATGATGAGTGGAATCGATGCAGAGTGTCAGACTGCTTGCACAAAGATGATGGATCTGAAACAGATTCCAGAATATAAGAAAAGAAAAATTGCATGAAAGAGAGAAAAGAGAGATGCAGACAAAGGAATGAAAAACAAACCAAACGGGATATGGACAGGGGAGAAAAAAAAAAGCAAATCGGCATTTTTCTTTTCTTCTTTTTCTTCTTTTTTTTTTTTTCTTCGGTTGTGGTTTGCGTTTTCGAGCCAAGTAAGATGATGATGATGATGATGATGCTGATGCTGCTGCTGCTGCCTTGTACTGGTATTCTCTGTTTGTACACTCCTCGATGGCGTAATGATGTTGATGCCCTTCTTTGATGTACATGTAAATATGATGAAAGGTGCGAGAATATCAACAAAAAAGACAATGGGCGTTGTGAATGAAACCTTGGAAGAGGTTGCAGCAGAATTTTAATATTAGGATATGATGAAAACCCCTATCTATAGATAAAAAAAAAGTGCTACAAGTTGTTGTTCAAACAACTGTTATCCAGTATCTACAGCATGCAAATGATTAACAAGAAGCTCTGAGGACTTAACACGCAAGGTGATCCCCGGGTGTGACAAAGAATATTGATTGATGTTTGAGAGACATGGGCACGAGCAAAGTTTTGATTTGATATTTTAGCATTCACAATGATATCCTACATTGAATCGAAGCTGTTTTGAGGTAAAATATACAAGTGGGATAATAAAGCATCCCTAGCAATCCCGGCAATCCTTGTTTCTAGCCATCATCAGCCTGGCTAGAAAATTATGGGATAATCCGGTATGCTATCGCCTCCTCCCTAGTTCTTTCTCTTGTCTTCGTCTCTTCCATCTTCCTAATAGCAAAACCGTTTGAACATCAAAGCGAATTTCTTCACCAATGACTTTGTTCTTTCCTTTCTCCTCTTCTTCCTTCAGTACTCCCAGTGACATGTTTTCTCTTTGATTTCATTTCAAAGGCGTATTTCTTGTTGTTGTTGTTGTTGTTGTTGTTGTTTTCTTTCTCTTTTTCTTTTAGTGGTGAGGCTCTTCCTCCTCCTCGGCCTCGAGCCAGTCAGGCAGCTGAGCGATACCAGAGCCAGTTTGAGCGGAAACATCCTGACCTTCGATCTCAACGGCCATGGACTCGTATGCCTTCAGGTTGTCGGCGAGGTTGGCTTCCTCAGGAGAGGTAGGAGTCTTGGGCATAGCAAAGACTTGGACTTGGCCCTCGGCATCGGTCTCCTTGACCGGAGGGACCTTGTAAGCCTTGAGCTCCTTGAGGTAGAGCTCTTGGACAAAGTCGGCTGAAGGGAAGAGGTATGTTAGCATTTCCGACTGCTTTATTTGCGTGTATATAGAAATAATTCAGTTGGGCCGGAGGAGCCACGGAAGAAATGACGCAACACTTGTTGTCATGGATATTGATGCATCCCTGTGAACATGATCATCGGGTCGGTAATATGGTGAGTGGTGATCCTTGTTACATAATGGCCAGATAAAGTAGTAATCGGAGGTATCGGTCATGGCTAAAAAAAAAAAAGGTGTAAAAAAAGAGAGACAGCGAAGATGCTAAACTTGGATACAATCATATATATACTAGCCAGGAGCATATTTCGAAAAAGGAAAAAAAAAAAAAAAAAAAAAAAAGAAAAAAAAAAAGACTGGAAGATCGAGACCCGGTTATGGAATCACTTTTTTTTTTTGTTTTTTTTTATGTACCAAACAATTTGGACGACAAAAAAAAAAAAAAAAAAAAAAAAAAAAAAAAAAAAGGATTGCTCCATGTTCGCAGCGAGTGACAATAGCCATTTATTTGTCGGATAGGAAAGAGAAAAAAAAAAATAGTGCTCATTTTTCCATACCTCGTCGTGAGACGGTCGGGGCAATGAAGCCCCTCACCTGAACGGCATTTGCTCTGGCGGCGCGAGCAGCAACGGCGCGCTATATTAAAAAGAAACAAACAAGTTAGCAATCGCCAATCAGCCTGCAAAGTAAAGCAGCCAGCGCATCGTATGCGGGGGAAATGATGACGATGACGATGGCAACGTGGACTGATAGCATGCTAGCCAACAGAGAGAGAGAGGGTTTTTTTTCTCCCTTGGATTGGCAGGGATAAGATGATACAAGATAGCAGCTTCTTTATATCCGGAGAAGAGGGAAAGGAGAAAAAAAAAACTTACAGAGGCCCGGGACAGTTGGCTGAGCATCTTGATGTGTCTTGGGCGTTGCTCAATTGGCGGAGAGGGGGAGAGAAGAGGAACCCGGAGGGCGAAGATGGAGACAGCTGAGAGAGGGTTTTGTGAAAATCGTGATGTCCAGCGGTTTTTTCCCCGGGGTAAAGCAACTGCAGAGCCGTCACGCGGAGCCGCGGGCTTTTTTTCTTCCCTGATGGAGGTGCCTTGTTTCTTTGCCTCTTTTTTTTTTTCTTTCTGCCTCAGGTTTAATGGAGCCGATAGCCTAACTGCTCCGTATTTTATCCCGCTATCCCACTATAATCTGGCCATCTTACAGTGCTTACAGTGCCCGATAGTTGCACACATTAAGTTGCGGGAGGCTGGTTAAAAAGAGTGCACGTGACTGCGGAAGAAGTCGCGGCGCAGGGAACAACAAGACGTCAGGCCATTTCTATTCCGTGCGAATAGCTTTAACTGGGTTTCATATCTAGGCGGATCATATGCAAGAAGATATCCGGCAGCGCTTACAACATACTTTGTCGTACAATTGGCTAGGTGCTGGTAAACCAGTTAGAATAACATGATATTCCCGAAAAGGCTATCAATCCAGGCGAATAGCAGAGCAATTATATCGATATTACTCTATATTATTACCCATCCAACATTTTATCTCACAATGGATCCTGAGATGCAGGACACGAATCATTTTGAGAAATTTGTTGATTGTTATATCAATTATATCATAAAGCGTAAGGTAAGGTAACCTGCCTGTAAAACATCATGTTTACATTCTATATACTCCAAAACAATCATTCCATCTCAGCAGAAGCAACTGACTTTCCCTAATCCAAAAAATCCCAAAAAAAAACAAACCCATTTGTCCCAAACGCCAACAACACACTTTTATATGTGCATGTATGAATGTGTATGCGGGTATAACGACGGCATTAGCTATACAGATCCAAAGCATTTTCTTCTGATTCCTCTTCTTCTTCATTCATTCATTCAATTGATCTCATGATTAGTCAATGACTTTCATGCCGTTCCCCTCCCGAGAAATGGCACCTTAACCGGCGCATCCTTCTTCGACAGCGTATGACTGTGTCTTGACCGGATCCAACCTAGAGCAATAGAGCTCAGGTACAAAAGCGTTACGATGCCAGCCACGACAGAGTACGCAATGATGTAGCGAGTAGGGGCGTCACCAAGCTGTAAGCCGAGGCCGCCGTTGACGATACCAATGACCATCAGCGACCGTCCGTACCAGCAGTGAAGATAACCAAAGATGCCACGAGATTGGGTCTTAAGATAATTGATGTGGTGGATTATACCGAAGATGGGCTGTAAGCTGATGAGCGAAACAAGAATGACACCCAAGCGAGTGTGAGCTTGATCAAAGAACTATGGGAAAAATTGTTTGTCAGTAAGGGGATGAACTTGGTCGAGGGTAGCCGTTGGAACTTACAATACTCTCGCGTTTAGCGACAATCACACCAAGTGCGAATCCGGCCCACATGCCCAGGAAAGTAATTGTCTGCCAGGATGCGTGGATATACCACTTGCCGAGAAGGGGCATCAAACTAGAGCCCAGAGGATACATGATGACAAAAATGACCGACATGAGGATGCCATGGGCGCTGGCTAGAGTCTCGGACGATGAGCCGGTTGAGACGCCGGAAACAGCGCTCTGACCGTTGCTATCGCCGTCACTGTCACCATCACCATCGCCATCATTGCCAGAACTGCCGCTCTTGCCACCGCTGCTACTGCTGCTACTGCTGCTCTTGCTGGAGCCATCAAAGGGGTTTGAGTCGGAACTGATGCTAGCAACGGACAGGTCGACGTGGAACTGGGCCATACTATCGTGTTGCGTAAGAACGGCCGCCGGATTTGTCGTATCCAAAGCGCTTCCAGACCTCCAAGCGGCAATCCAATCGGTCTGTCCAGAGAAATCAAGGTTCGAGCAGTTGCCGCACCTGACATTGGCAACCATATTGCCGCCAACCACACCAGATCCCGCCAAGAGTTCGACATCGCTTCTCGCTTGATATGTTGGCATGACATGATCGGCGCCTGGCCTCGTGCTGAGCGTGACGTTCCCTTTGCCGTCTTGATACATGATGAACATGTGCGAGCCCAACATCTGGCCACCAATGCCGAGTCCAATCCATTGCCATGATGTCGGAGCCTTGAGCTGGAAGAAGATGTCGCCGGATCCCGCCTTGGCGGAAGCTTCAGGCACGCCCCATTCGAAGCAGACGCCGGTGTTGGGACAGAATGAAGCAGGGCCAGCTGAAGCAGCGCCGACACCTTTTATATTCAAGTTCTGTTAGCTAATAAAAAAAAAATTTCCGACTTGGAGTATAAAGTTGAATCCATAGGACATACTAAGAGCGACGGCAGCAGCCACAATCGTGCTTTGTGAGAGCCTCATGATTTAGGAAATGCCTATATGTGTGTGTTAAACTTTATGAGCTGAAGATGCAAACAAAAAGATAAAAAACTTAGAAGCCGATAGGATTCGAGGTGGATTGAAAAGAGAGTGAAGGAGATCGATCTGGCTAGTGAGGCTGCCAACAATATATATATATATATATGTATATTATACAGATTTCCGGGGGAGTGTTTGAAGTAAATGCTACTAGTTTGCTTGTCTATAAGCCTCTTTTTGCGTATAGAACGAGTACTTAGTAGGTAATACACACATATTCGGGCCGCTTCATTAGAAACAGAACAGGAGGATTCAAGCTTGCGCCCGACTTTCCCTAGAGGTGAAAGGGGGGTGGTCAAAGTCATTCGCCTCCCTTGTAAGTCGATATCTATTTTTTGCAGTCTCCGGGGGGGGGGGGGCTTTAGTCGCTCCACCCTTACGCTAGGTGGGCATTTGATTTCGTCACTAGACTTGATTAAATGGGAATCAATTAGATCTGGAATCACTTGAATCTCTCCGACTAAGACACACACAATTCAAGCCGACCCAGTCGGGGATAATGATGCTTCGCAAAGGATTGGAACAAGCTTCTCCACAGAAAACGTCGGCATCGCAAGGAGCCGTTCATAGTGAACACAAAGATCTACAAGCAAACAACTCGTAAAATTAACGAGTATGTATTCCGTACTTTCCGTGGATGTGAAAGTGAGATCCTTGGATTCTAATCAAACGCTCGAGGTCTAACCTACGTCTTAGCTAGCGTGGCGCACACACCCCCCCAATTCTAGAGTGAGTCCCAAGTCGGTGGAACGAAACGACATACTTGTACTTGCAGTAAGACGCAAAGGGTAGTCTTCAGAACTAAAGAACCCTAGTTCTATCCCTGTTGGCACCAGTCAGCTTTTAAGAGGGAAAAGCAATCAAAAGATGGCAGGTTGGTCGCATGGAGCCGACAGCCAGGGGTGGACTGATGGGTTTCTGTTAAACTATCCGTGTGTTTCGTGCAGCTATCCTTAGGAGGTTAATTTGAGACAAACAAGGCCACATGCCCTCCAATCCTATAGGTCGCGACTCCCGAGAGCAAGGGAACACCATGATTAGATAGGATAATGAATGATTGATTCAATGAACGCCGTTGATATAAATCAGCAGTATGTTATCATCATCACCTTAGCATCCATCCATCTTATCGTTGAGTTTTCCGCTCACTCCCTAACGCACCAAATCCTTCTGCGCAGCTTCCAGCGGGATAACTCAATTGTGATCTACAAAAATAATTGAAAAATTGAAAAATATAAACACACCGACGGCAGAATCGGCATGAGGACAAGAGTACGTTCAATGTTTCTCGATGAGCAAACCAGAGTACAAAGTATTGCGCGCATAAGGAATACGGGAAGCACAAGCCTGATTATGACAGGCGAGGCGCAGAGTTAGTGACGTGGCGTCTCTCTCTCTCTCTCTATTTCTCGCGTAGTTTACGTCTCTTCTGTGTCTCAGTCACTCTCTAGTCCCCACGGCGATAGGAACTACTACCAGTATTATCTTCAAGTTCCATAGCGTCTTTGAGTCTTAACTCGTTCGAGGGGCCCGCCGGAGGATCTAACTTTCCGACCCGGAGCAATTTACGGCTTCATTGGAATGGTTGATTCCAAACGATTGAACGATCGCAACGTATGAAGTAAGCAAGATAAGGTACGGGAGTAAACCAAGGGCTGAATCTTCTTTCTCAGCTCAGCACTGCCCTGTACTCCCCTGGAGCGGCGCCATCCCGCACAGCCACATTTTACCTTGATTGGGCTAAATTGACTATCGTGGCTTTTTTTGGGGGGGGGGGTTAAAGGAGATGAAAATAAATAACTCTTAGCTTCAGATTGTAGGAAAGAAATACTCGTATGTAATAAATAAATTCAAGATGCTGTGCCCCGAATGCCCCGAATTTGCCTGGACACCGTAATTAAGAACCTAGTGATTAGTAAGTTTAGTAAATACGCAGTCTTACAAGCACCTTCCTTAATTGAAGCTCTCAGCTCAGCTCTCCTCCACTCGCTCTACAAGTACTCCGTACGTACTCCATAATCCGTGCTACCCAAATGCTTATCTCAATCATCTCACATCTCACATCTCACGATATATGTATGTATATACGGAGCCCATCATGCATCTGCTTGTGCCCTAGCAGTACAGCTGCGCCTCTAGCGTTAGGCCATTAAGCGATTAATTAAATTCAAACCCCTACTATTACTCCGTAGGCATCGCCGTAAGCCCTTCCTTGGAGGCATCCATCTCTTCCCAAGATCATGCGAACTGCGCTTTAAAGAACTTTCTTTATAACGCTATTCGATATCATTTCACATACCCAATATACTATACTATATGTGTAATCAACATATCACAAACAGCTTTTACAGATACTCCAAGGAAACTTCTGTATCATCAACTGAACCTTTGATACTGGCTAGAACGAGAATTTTAGACGGCAGTACGGAGTACCCCATCCCCGGATCTACCCAATCATTACCTACCCACTGTACGGGGTAGACGGACGTGGAGCCCAGAAGAGATTTCAAGCGGCTGTCGTTGACAACTTGGTACTAGAAGGCATTCCATGCCCTAGTGAAACGGGAGACTTCCAAGCAACAGACAAAGTTTTATCTCAAGACCTCAACACAAGCCCTGCTACGATCGAAAACTGAGCATTAACCCGGTACTGATCTAGAAATACCTGTAAGAGCCTGTGGAATACTAAAAAAAAAAAAACTAAAAAAAAAAAAAGGCCGGTGGATTACGAACCGTTTCCGTCGATAAAATAAACAATACTCGTCCTCAATTAGGAGGCCTAATGCTCGTATCAGTGATATAAAGATTTGTCAGCTTCAAACAATACTTCCTTCGTATATAAACCCTGGTCGATAATTCCACAGCATCACCTCCGTGGCGTCTACAAATAAGTGTCTAGCAGCAAGCCTGTCATCCGCGGCCCGCGGGCATGAGATAACGTATATTTGCCCAATTTAGGGGTGGCACTTGGTTGATGGCAAAGGAGTGGAAAATATGGGAACAAGATGAATGATATTCTGCTCCGCACCAACTTTCTCTTTATTCATCTATCCGAATCGTCAACCACGACATCTACCTAGTCTCTACGACAGTGTATTTGAACAATAAAGTATACCCTGATCTCTAAGAGATCCCGCTGATGAACGCCAGTTCAAAATGCCGATGCTACTCACTACTACTCTGCTCTCACAGCAACTGTCTCTAGTCTAGTTCTATCTTTAACGACTTGTTAAATATCCCCCGCTCTCCAACAAACTTGACGAAGCCACATAGCTAAACCCACCAAAGACATCATCCTTGGGCGGGCTCGCAGGCCAAAAGTCTTTCGATGTTATAGTAGGACTTAGTGAAAGCTCTGTGAACTCTGGTGCAAAATTCTCCGCCAATTCGGGATCTGTGATCATGGGTTGAATAGGCGGCTCCATATCTCGCGCCGCCAGCTTCTTCCAATCAATCTTACGGAAGAACCTGTGATTCTTCATCGTCTGCATGTCCTTGGGCATCACAGCCCCCAGTCGCTTTTTCGGATCTTTCCTCAAGAGCCTGGTGAGAAGATCTTTGGCGTCCATGCTGAGATAATAGGGTAGAACAAGCTTCTGCTTGACAATGTTGTCCTGAATCTTGGCATGGTTACCCCCTCGGAAAGGTGGATTTCCCGTCATTAAATCGTAGGCGAGAGCCCCAAACGACCACCAGTCCACAGCCTTGCCATACTTCTTCCCCTGAATGACCTCGGGAGCCATATACTCAACCGTACCCAGAATAGAGTTGCAGCTATCTTCTGAATGATTGATTGCAACTTTTGACAGGCCAAAGTCTGTCAGCAAAAGATGTCCCTCAGCATCAAGAAGGCAGTTCTCAGGCTTCAAGTCGCGGTACACAACGCCGAGATTGCTATGAAGGTGAGAAATAGCCAGAAGCATTTCGGCCATGTAAAAGGCGGCTACCGACTCGGAAAACATCTTCTCCGTATTCAGATGGGTGAACAGCTCCCCTCCCTGGCCATATTCCAGAATCAGATACAGCTTCTCCTGATCTTGGAAAGCATAGAAGAGCTTCACAACAAAAGGGTGCCGGTTGACAGATTCCAGAATCTGCCGTTCAGTCTTGGTCTGTTCAACCAGTTTCTTATGGACGACTATAGATGCTTTCTTAAACTGTTTCTGCGCGTAGAGCCTTCCTGTTGTGCGTTGCTTCACTAGGATAACTGTGCCATAGGTTCCTTTGCCAAGGCATCGAAGAGGCTCGAAATCTTCAGCAGTCATCTTGCGTCTCGGGTTCAGACCACCCTCCAGCGGCTCCATAAAGGATCTCTCGTGTACGCTCTCACTCACGAAATCGTGCTCCAAGTTGACCTCATAGCTCGTCGATCCGCCATCAGAGAGCTCACTGCCAGTGTCACTTCGAGCGCCGTCACGACTCTGCGAACGGCTTATCTGTCCAAATCCGATCCTAGAATCTAAACGAGTGCCGTTCCGAGACATGGAAGACGAGCGTGATGTTGGATCAAGGCTCAAAGGATCCATCTGCAGTCGTAGCTTGGCGATTCCCGAAATGCTTGGTGAAGCCGTCCCACGCAAAATTGGGCTACAATTGGCACTCACAACATCGTCGATGCGTGAACGGCCACGCCGGGCGGATAGGCGTGGTGTGTCACAAATTCCATTATCAGAATCCTCATCGCCGGATGCCGCTGGTGTCACCTGAAAACCACGTATAGTGGACAGCGCCGCTGAAGGGGACTTTGATGCTTGCTTGATCATGATCACACTGTATCTGTGTCTGTATATCTAAATAGCGGGCCTGGGGGAGCGCGAGAGCTAAGATCCCCCTTGACTCTTGTCGCAAAACTGGCTGCCTTTCAAGGTGTGCCACGGCGGCGCTCCGGATCTACACGCTGCGCGGATTCGGTTTGACGCTGGGCTTCCAGATGGCTCGCAATACGCATCTGGTACCTGAAGAAGGACGTTCGCAAATCAGAGCCTTCTTGCATATGCATTTGTAAGTATCCTTTTCCGACGATAAATTTGTGAAAAGCCAAAGGTAGGATCGTGTTTGTTTCACCAAGAGGTGTAAAGGGAGAAGAAAAGAAAAGAAAAAAAGGGAAAAAGAAAGAGAAAAGGGAAGAGGAGAGAAGGAAAGGAACAAGCGGAAGAGGGAACAAGCGACAAGTCAGTCAGCTGTGACCAGGAGAATATTTTTAGTAATAAATTGGAGGGCAAGAAAAATGCCACCCGCTATAAGCCCTTGAAACCTTCCTTGTTAAGCCATAGAAGGCCGCGGGGTACAGCGTGCTCCTCTAGAATTTACAGGCACATGTCAGCGTAGAGGAGCAGGGAGCCATTGTGCTATGGAGTCTTTTGCCGCCCCCCCCCAAAAAAAAAGAGTTGCGGGTGCAAGCGCATATCAATAGGTACCTTAAAAGGGCTAGAAAAATTCCGGCCAAAAAGTAGAAAAATATTGTCTTGCTTCATTTATGTGCCACGCATTACGTGAAGCATTCAAACATTACGCATTTCATTAATCTTACTCAGCGTTTCAATTATTGGAGTTGCTGGTGTTAGGTAGACAAGCAGGGCAGGGCAAGGCAGGGCAGGGCACATGTCCTAATCCTAGCATTCTTGTTTTATCAGGGCTGCCTACCATTGGCTCAGTTTATTGCCACATGCATTTTTGGTTGGCCGCCCCGGAGTAACTACTGCAGATTATAGCGGCTACTCCGTAACGCCAGGGCTACTCACGGGGACTATTTAGCCCTACCATAGCGCTTGTGCTGCTATTGCTTTAGGCAGCTCGAGTTATTAGAACTTGTACAATATTTTGAAGCCAGCGTTCATTCAGTCCATATATCTTATAGGAAGTTGTGATAAAAATAGCGAACGCTACAGTTGTCGGTAGAATTATGGCTCATATCGTCACAGAAGTACATCGTAGCTCTTGAGTAATTGCTACCATGCCTTACTTTTATGCTCACTTTAATATTAATAACGCGCATAATAGTTCATACTTACGTACTTGGTCTGCAGCCCAAGCACTTTACCAGGCCCCGTATGCGATACAACGTCGACAATCTGACTTGCTGTATTTGTCTGCTACAGGCAGGCGAAGGTTAAAACTTTCTAAAGGGTTTCCCCTTGATTACTGAGTAGAAGCCTACTTCTATTCTGAGCCTCTTGATTAGTGAGAATATTTTGGGTGAACAGACAGGCCTAAGCTCGCCTAGTCGAGGATTTACTGTTATTTCCTTTGTTACTCTTCGCCGTCTGTCTTGTTTATTTCCATCATCTCTATTTTATATTTATTAAGTATTTTATTTTTTTTCCCTCTCACAATGAGACTGAGAATATTCTAAATTAATATATTCCATCATTTCCACCGCGAACCTTGTCAAGCATAGGGCTCGCAGTGGCCCAATATGGACAGAGAGCTAGAGGCTTCACTACTTACCTAATCCAGGCCCACTAATGGCTTGATCTCAGTTTTCCAAGCTCTTCTAAGCTTGGGTTCGTGCTGTGTACGTACATACTTACTACGACTTCACGAAAGAAAAAAAGAGTCAACGACATACCAAACGATAGCTCGCGCTGCTGCCGGGAACTGGCAGATAATTATCCAAATCACTAATTCTTTATATTTTTATCATTAGAATCTAATGTTAATCTGAATAATCGTCTCTGACCCCCCCCCTAAAACCACCCGGTAATTCAACAAGAAAGAGGGCTACTCTCCTATCACGAATTCTCCCACATTTACCTTCCAACCGATTTACAAGATGATACACCCATCACGGCAAGCATACGTGGAGGAGGCCGAGCAGAGCATGGGAATTGATTTAGAAGACGTCCCAGAAGATCATGACTATGAAATGACCATGGGCGACGGCGCCCCGCCGGAGAAGGCGTCGGCAATCCTGAACCAGTTCAATCGAAAACGACTCGCCGCTACGATCGCTGTCCCCACCGATGATGGGCGAGTTCGTGCTAAATTGCGAGAGATGGGAGAGCCTATTACCCTATTCGGCGAAGGACCAGCCGACCGTCGAGACCGTTTGCGAGAGTTGTTGACGATTCAAGCGGAAATGGCTGGGCTGGAGAACGGCGACATAACTATGGAGGATGCAGCTGAAGAAGCAGAGGAAGAAGAGCAAGAGGAGGAATTCTATTCGAGAGGAGGCCCAGAAGTACTTCAGGCTCGGATCAACATAGCAGAATTCTCATTACCCCGGGCAAAACGAAGGACAAATTTTCAAAAGGACGAGTCTACAATCCCTCTGCGGACACATGTCAAGTTTCGAAAGCACATCAAGGAAAGATTGCAAGCATTCGAGCTGCAAGGAAGCCAGACTGTTGGCGAGCGGCACATAAGCATGACCAGATTCGCACCAAATGGAGAATTGGTCGCTGTTGGTAATTGGGGAGGTCAAGTCAAACTGGTTGAAATTCCAAACCTAACAGAGAAGATGAACTTTCGTGGGCATACCAACAAAATCAGCGGTCTTGCGTGGTTTCCTGGGGCTACTTTACCTGAGAGCGGAGTCTCTCCAGACACGGCCAACCTTGCCTCAGGTGGCGCCGAGGGACTAGTCCAAGTATGGTCATTGAATCAAGACACTCCCCTTTCAACTTTTAAGGGACACTCGCAGCGAGTTTGCCGGGTAGAATTCCACCCATCTGGCCGCTACCTAGCGTCTGCCTCTGAGGATACCTCATGGCGACTTTGGGACATGGAGACGAGTGCTGAGCTTCTACTACAAGAGGGTCATTCTCGTGGCGTCTACGCCATCAGCTTTAATACAGATGGTTCTTTGCTTGCCAGTGCAGGCTTGGATAGCATTGGAAGAATATGGGATTTGCGGTCGGGCCGGACTGTGATGATTCTAGATGGGCATCTGGATGGGCATATCAAGCCGATACATGCTTTGGACTGGAGCTCTGATGGACATCGAATTCTGTCTGGATCTGCCGATGGATGGATCAAGTGCTGGGACGTCCGCAAAGTACAGAGGACTGGAGGTGTTGGCGCTCACAACAGCGCTGTCTCTGATATGCGGTGGTTCAAGGGTTTGGATGACCCTCTAGTCGGAACTCCGCCAGGTCAAGACGAGAAGGGGGCCCAGCTTCCCAAGAAGGCAGCAACGTTTTTTATTTCAAGTGGTTTTGATCGAAATATCAAAATCTTTTCAGCCGACGACTGGACCTTGGTACAAACATTAAGCGGACATACTGCTCCCGTTGCCAGCGTTGACTATAGCAGAGATGGGCGATGGATTGTGAGTGGAGGACACGATCGTACAGTAAAGCTATGGGGGAGAAACGATGGAGAGGCGTTATAGTCAATTATTTTAGCGAAAATATATAGCAAGCCAATAATTGATACCCGGGCTAGCAGAAAAACAGGTCCTCTGCAGCATGAAAAGTTGATTTTATCAACATTGATAGATCTGAAAGCAAACTAACGTTTAAGACAGACAACCTTGGTTCATATTACTCCGAAAAGGCTTAATATAAAAATGGTTCATCTAGGATAAAGGCTTGTAAAATGGGGCCTGCTGATTAATCATGTGACTAGCAGTCGGCGATTAGATAAGAAACGTTAGATGGGGTCCCAACTATGACTTCGTATATGTTTGTCGCGCCACCCCGATCGCCAAACTCCGTCATGCTTTCTAGCGGTTGCGCTCAACAATTTGAAAGAGCATCGCTACAGTCAAGTTCTCCATGAACTTCAGCAGTCATTGCCTTTAATCAATTCTCAGTTAGACAATATCATACCTAGCAATGGCAAGCATCGACCGCTATCGCCCCCCGCGAGAGGGCTATCAACCTCCTAGTCTTCCAGGAGCAACGCGCCATGAGAGGCCATCTCGATCGCCTACTCGCCGTCGCGACGTCCCACCGGCGGCTCCTACGCCTCCACAGCATAGCACACGTACATCTCCTCCGCGGCCGCAAGCCGTCTCCAGCCAGCAGACTCCGTCGCGTTCTGGGGAGGAAACACCCTTAGCACTACCGAATCAGTGGTTTTTTACTACAGACGAAGTTCAAAGCACACCCAGCATTATTGATGGAATATCTCCCTCGGAAGAGAGGCTTCGAAGAGCCAAGGGCATCAACTTTATATATCAGGCCGGTGTGATGCTCGACCTACCGCAGATTACATTATGGGTAGCTGGTGTATTCTTTCACAGATTCTTCATGCGGTTCAGCATGGTTCAAGAAAAGGGAGGCATTCATCATTATGTAAGTTTTTTTTTTTTTTTTTGAGTCTCCAATCTTCTGATGGGCAAGCCATGTCTGTCACTTGGTAGATTCCAAGTTGGGGGTGAGAGACTAAGGACTAATTTTTTTTTCTTCTTGCTAGAATATCGCCGCTACTGCCCTGTTTCTAGCAAATAAAACTGAAGAGAATTGCAGGAAAACCAAGGAAATTATTATCGCTGTGGCTAGGGTGGCCCAGAAAAACACAAAATTGATCATTGATGAACAGAGCAAGGAATATTGGCGTTGGAGGGATAGTATATTGACGTATGAAGAAGTCATGCTAGAACAACTGGCATTCGATCTAATGATTGATAATCCTTACCGCCACTTATTCGAACTGCTAGGACAGCTGGAGGTTATCCACAACAAGCATCTGAGACAGGCAGCTTGGGCATTCTGCAACGACGCATGTCTAACGGCTCTGCCTCTTTTGATTGAAGCGAGGGATGTTGCCATCAGTTCCATCTTTTTCGCTTGCGCCCATACAAATCAACAGATTGATGATGTTAATGGCGAAGGCTGGTGGAAATTTTTGAAAGGAAGTGAAGACTGTTGTACAAAGGCTATCGAAGTGATGCGTCAGTTCTACACGGAGAATCCGCTTAGAAAGCAGAACCCGTCGCTGCCATCACCCGCCTTTCATCTCGAAAATACAAGAAGACGGAATGACGCCTTAAACGATACTCAGTCATCTAATGCTGGAACACCTATGGAACTTGACCGCGAGAGTCGTAGCCCGGGCCACAAGGTAAATGGAGGGACAGACAGGCATTCCGATGGGAGAGATAAAGAAAACGAAGGCTCTCTAAAGGTGCCACCTGATGGCGAATATGCACCCCGATCACCATCTAAGAGAAAGGACGCTGGGACCGATATCTCTGCTGAAAGTGAAAGGGCCGAAAAAAGGGCCAGACTCTCAGAAGACGAGGGCGAGCTGGTGGAAGATTAGGCTTAGGGCGAATATGCTATTTCATTCAACCCTATTATGACTACCTAGGTTTGGGGCGTTTGGTTTGGTTTGATTTACAATAAAGCACTCGTTGTGATGGTACGATGGAACGGCCTCAGCAAGGATGTGAGTTTTTTCTCTTTAGTTTCAGGTAATGCTACAAGTTTTTGAGGATGGCGTTGGGTTTCTAGCTGATCATATCGACCTCAATTTGTTGGATAGAGGCTGCCGCACAGGCATAAAGGGTTTATCTGTATGTGACTTACTCGAGCTAGGTGAAGGATGGGGGGGTTTTTTTTTTGGTGGAGACCTGGACAGAACATGATATCCTATATATATAAGACAAAAAAAAAGAAGTAATATCTATAAGTCTTAATTCCTCTATCAAGTGATACTTGATTGAAACAGCACACAAAAGCTTCTCTATTCTCTTTTCTTATGCAACTATGACTATCCATTGTAAAATGGTAAATCAACAGTATCAAATATCACATATAACTACCTATGTACGTACTATATAGTAACTACCAGTTCTGTATTCATTGTCGCCTGGTGGTCCAAGCACCAACAACCTTTGACACTAGCCCCACCATTCTGCCACACTCCCTAGCTCTGACCGCCCACCTGGACTATATATTTCGTCGAAGCTCCCGCAAATTTTTAGAATCTTTTTCTTCTTTTCTTCTTTAGCTCTCTTTGCCTTTTGGCTTAGATCAAGTGTAGTATCTGTTCTTTTCAGTTTAATCTCTGAAAGGTCTCTAAGGAGACCAATCGTGATTATTCTTATTTTTGGCTTTGGGGCAGTTTCCTCTGTGCTTGCACATGATCCTGCCCACAGTGTCCCTGGTATTACACTGCCTCCAGGCGACGCGACCCTCTTACTTTTCATTGCTTGTATCGGCTTGTCCGATGAGGTGAAGAAGAGCTTCCTCGTAATACTCCGTAGATTTATTTGAAATTGTGATGTTTGTTGTATGTACTTAATAATAAATAGTAAATGAATAACTGAGGATTTTGTTTTTCGTCTGTTTTGCGTAACGTAGTTCTGATTCTTAACGCGTCAAAAAGGTCTTCTGGTGCTTGATATACCTTGCGTAGATTTCAATGGACGTGATTATGAGAACCCGTAGCTTAAAGCTTTGTATTCTATTTAAATTTATTGCTATCATAAGATGGAAGTATGAGCTAATCGTCCATGGCTGAAAGCTGTCAAATTTCCGTAGAACTTCATCTCGAAGTCACAGAATGTACCAGAAACAGCTTAGCGCAGCTTAGAGCTATGGTGCTTGTGCTTCAAGAAAAAAAAAGAAAAAAAAAAAGATCGCCATAACCTCACCAATACATACAATTTCCCTCGCCAAAAGCACCACCAGCCAAGTTCTTCACATTTTCCAATCAGTCAGCTATATCTGTCACTGTTGGCTAATTTCAATCGACAATTCAAAGCTCTCCGCCTACTACAATGGCTACCTTAGGAGGCTACCTCAACAGTGAGCAGAGAGCAAACCCCCCCCCCCTCCGTCCCTCGTTTGGCCAACCCCGCAGAAAGCCCACCTTGCTTTTGACTGACTGACATTTTGTGTGCGTTTCTTGCAGAAAAGGTCTTAATCGTGACGGCAGATTCGCGAATTCTCGTCGGGGAACTGGCAGCTTGTGATCAGTCGACAAATCTAGTATGTTGCCTCTCTTGACTCTCAATAACTTTCCCCCCACCCCCCCCCATAACTAATTAATTAATCACTGCCCCCGTGCTACAGGTGCTAAAAGCTGCCGTGGAAAGAATTATTCGAACTCCCGACGACCCAGAACCTTCTGCAGAGGTTCCTCTGGGTTTATATCTCGTCCGAGGTGATAATGTTTGCTCGGTCGGTCTGGTCGACGAAACGCTGGACGATAGCATAAACTGGACACAGGTGAAGGGCGCGGTAATAGGAGGCATCAAACACATTTAAAAGTGCCGCTGCTGAGTGCCGTCTCCCGAGAATACCATGTGCGCTATTATTCAAAAAAGGAAAAAAATATATATTAAAAAAAAAAGGAGGGAAGCGAACCATTTAAGATTTTTTTTATTTTTTTTATTTTGGAGTATGGGTCATACATGAGGTATTTGGAGCGCCTGGAGTTGGGATATATGCATGAAGAGCCTTTCTGCAAAAGGGTACGACTTTTATATGGATTATGTTTTAATGTTATTGAGCTACGTTTGCTGACATGGCTCGCCGCCTGAAGTACCAACAAGCTTTTCTTTTCTCTTTTTTTTTAAAAAAATCCTCTATTCAAACACACGCTGCATCCAGATCTCCTTAAAAGCATCTTCCCCCGGAGATCCAATCAGTCGCCTAAGTCTGTTCCCCTTGCGAACACTCAACCAGCCCATGGTGTCTCCTGGAACCTCGTCCAAAGTAACAAGATGGGGATCAGCCTCAGGGTCCTCTAAGAGTTCTCCTGCAGCCTCACCGGGTTTCGTTCTGATTCGCTTATCGAGAATGTACACTCCTTTGGTCCACTGTCCGGTTGTCTCAACTCGGAGATCCTCAGGCTTTGCAGGTACCTTCCATCGCGGATCATCATGCGTCAGCGCGTACCAAACTGTGAAGGGATCATGCAGAGCCAATGCCGGCTCGTTGCCGTCCCCCTCCATTGATTCAATCTTGCCAAAAGCTCCGTTGATAAAGTGGGCAGCCCATCTAGCAAGAGGGCTACCAGAATCGATTTGAGGTTGGATTTTTTCTGCAAAGTAGGTCTTGTTGATGGCATGGTTGTTTGTAATATCCAAAGGGCACAGCGTGACGGTAAGCCGACGAGAGAGCTTCTCGGGATACGGCTGGATATTCAAAACATGCTCAGGAATAGGCGGCATAGTCGACTTCGGGATGGGTGATGTAAGAGCATAGACAATAGCAGCAGCAAGAGGATCGGCATAGGTGTTGAATTCAGCACCTGGAGTGACATTACCTGGGACTTCCACAGCGCCGCCCATAACTACGACCTCTTTAACCCTGAGAAAGGTCTCAGGGTCTTCGGTAGCGGCAAGTGCAACGTTGGTGAGGGGTCCAACGGCGAGGATGCTGACGGTGTCGACTGGATTCTCCTTGAGAATACGCAGCATCTCTTTGTGAGCAATCTCTTTGGACGGTGTGAAGTAAGGAGACAGGGACGCAGGGTCAACAGTGCCCCCCTCTTTACTAAATGCAGCCTTCCAAGTATCTTCTGGACTCAGATCTGGATGAATGTCATGAACATTGTGCAACCCATCAGAACCATCTATGGACGGTTTATTTTTTATTTTATTTTTGAGTCAGCCACTATCAGATGAAGGAATAAGAAATTTCTTTACGACGAAAAGAGACGTACGGAAATAGTCTGCGGCCAGGACCTTATCTGCGAGGGAGTGTTCAGCTCCCGCAGCCACGACAGTTTTGTAGGCTTTCAAGGTCTCATAGCCTTCGGGGCGACCTTGCGATTTCCTCCACTGGAATTCCTTTTCTAGGACATGATACATTGCAGCCACGTTACGAAGGCAGCTAAGATAAAAAAAAAACAGAATCAGTTTAAATTATGTAAATAGAGAAATAAAATTAGGCATATATGATGTTTTATAGAGATGTATGAATGTACATACCTTTGTAGTGGAACGTTGCCGTATGTAACAGAAATCAAGGCCAGCTCAAGTTCTTCAGGAGAAGCACTCAGAGCTAAGAGCAGGGCCATGACATCGTCGACACCTCGATCAAGAGTCAACATTAAACCAGGAGTGAGAAGTTAAATAAAACAAGAAAAATATATTTACCTGGGTCGGTGTCCAGTATGATTTTAGTTTTCGGTGCCATTTTTTCGACCTAGATAGTGTAAGTCTAGATTAGAGGACTTTTTTTTTTTTTTTCACGGTAAAGCAAGCAGTCAACAAGGCTTCTCGTTATATAGAGAGAGGAAACCAAAAAATTATACTGCTTTTACACGATCAAGAGCGATGGAGGAATGGTACCTTGACGCAACAAGTTGAACTCAGCCTGTCTAAGAGGTATAGAACACTTGTTTTCTATATGAAACTGCCAATGATCCCTTTTGGAGAAATGAGGAGCCGTTATATAACCAAAAATTAGTCCGTCTCTCTACAGCTGAGTAGTTACAACAACAGATTCGGACACCCGTTTTGAACTCTCTCGCTCGTCGAGGAGTCAGAACAAGAGTAGTCGCCCCTCCTCTTCCAATGACAATGGACCTCAGGCGGGGTTGTACTTTTTTTTGATGAGATAATCTCCGTTGATCCAGCGGCCGGCCACGGCCGAAAAGAACGCCGGCAAAGCCCTCCCATGGTTGTACTAGTAACTGCTAGGCTGCTTCAATTGGAGATATTAGGCAAGCTGCTATTAGTGGCAACGCAAAATTTTTTTTTTTTTTTAATTTTTTTTTTTTTGGCTAAAAGGGAGAGTTCCTTGTGTTGCTGCTGTTGGTTTACTTGTACGCCTAAGATTACCGGTAGTTTACTATATTCGTACGGAGTAATGCGCGATGGTATTACTTACTGTAAGTTCGTTTTTGGGTCTGACAGGTAGGTGCTTCTATCAGCCATCTAGAGTAACATAACTGGATAAAAGTTGATTGGCTCGACTTTTCCAAGCAATTCTATTCAACTACAATACCCTCCCTCCATATCTATGGCATAATAAAAGCAATTAGAGTGTAGCTAATAATGATCCATGAGCACGCAATAGCATAAGTGCTTCGTACGCTACAGGGTATGTCACAGAAACCGGAAGCTTGGAATATCACAGATGGCAAACGCCTGCTCCTAGCGCAAGGGGGAAACATGGGAAAACGTGGCGTTTGTGGAATTTCCCCTGCAGGGTATAGGAAAGCGTTGGATGAAGCTTGCTTGGATTAACCAATGCTGCGTAGTTTGTAGTTTGAGTGCAATTGGGATTGGCCATGACAGGTATTTATTATATGTCCTGTGCTGTGGTATGTACCTTCTATTGATTGTCTGTGCTTGGTGCATTGAACTGCTACGATAAGATGCAAACCATGAGGCGGTAGGTATGTAGCCAATAAGTATGTATGTACATAGCCATTGAATGAATATGAATGCAAACATCAATTGCAGGAGTCACGTTGTCAATGGTTGGTTGCACGGAGCAGCTATTTCAGCCAATTCAATTGGGTCAGATAGCCCTGCTGCTATGTATGTATAATAACAGTTCATGTTATCGTTAAGTAATATAGGGGGCGTGTGTACGGAGTACTATGTATATGTAACTCTCAAACGCAGTTGGCACTGGGATTTCCATGGCTGCCGGCTGGCAACGTGAATGATTTGCCAGCTCCTCACACTCCCTATAAATAAATATTCAATATCAATCAACTGCTGTAGACGTGAATAACTTTTTTTTTAAACTTTTCCATCATCCCACAACACGCGACGCGACACGATAAAAAAAAAATCCCATCACATAACAACACACCTCAGACAATTACAGACTTACTTCTAGTACTACCAGCACAACATCGTGAGTATATTAAAAACAAAATCGCCTATTTTTCTAAGCAATGTCTCTCTAGGAGCGGCAATCTTGCTGCTGTGGCTGACACATTTAGGCGAGACGATCTTCTAACTTCGCGCGATTTGACCAGGAACAGAACTTCTGAAAACCCCACCCCCCCCCCAAAACACAAACCCCCCCCCCCCCCCCAAAAGAAGAGGAAGGGGAAGAAAAAAAGGGTCCCACCGCCTTTGCAAGGCTACTGAAGTGCTTTTGCTCAGGCCTCTTTTCTTTCCCGGCCTTCCCCTCTACATAGCCATCCTTAGCCATCCTTATCTAAGGTAACTATCCTGGACCTCCCCTGCTCCTCGCTACCTCATTGGCGACTACGAAAACGACACTCCCACCCCCCCCTGCTTGAGTTGAAGCCACCTGGTGCTTTCTTTCTTTCGTGTCCTTAACGGTTTTGTACGGTTAGTGTCTTCTCTTTGTTTTTTTTTCCCTTCTCCTTTTGTTTGCCATCAGCCATCATCAGTGCCCTAGGCAATTGGCTTTGCCTAATTTTTTCTTTCTTTTTCTTTTTATTTCCTTTTCTCCTTTTTTTTTAAAGCTACCTCTTGCAGTTGACAGGGGTTATTTTCCCGCAAAATATCTGTCAGGCTTGTGGTGTCGCGCGAACTTTTCGGTTTGCTGCTGCATCATCCGTTGATGCAATCGTTCTAGCATCCCGTCAACGGTGACATTTCTGCAGCTATCCGACATTCGATCGAACGCTTGAACACTGCGCCATTCTAATTGTTTCTGAGCGTCATAGTTTATTAAGCATAGAGAGACTCTATCTCGAGAGGGAAAAAGAGAGAAACAGAAAGAGAAAGAAAGAAAGAAGAGAAACAGAAAGAGAGAGAGAGAGAGAGAGCAGTCGCGTCACCCTCTCCGTTCATCTCCATCTTGAGAACCCTTCCTCTTGTCGTATTACTTTACTTGGCATCATCATATCCTCATCTATTGACAACTATTCACACTCACGACAGTGGTCTAGAGTCATCATGGCTGACGCAAGTATCTTTTACACAATTGGGGCTTATGCCACCTTAATTGGCCTCGGCTATGCCATTTACCATGTCTCGACACAAAAGGACAAGAAGCGAGGTGTCGTTGCCCCCGCTTCTAAGGCTGCCAAAGTCTCACAGCCAGCGCCGCGGAAAGAAGATCGGAAAAAGAAACAGCGGATGGAGAGCTTCGTATCGGATCACGACGCCAGCAAGACCTCCAAGGCCGAGCTTCAAAATAAAGACAAGGAAAAGGCTGCCGACGCCAACCAGTGGCTGAGCAATCAACCTGACCATGATAAGCAAGACAAGATTGACCGAGAGTTTGCTAAGCAGCTTTCCAAGGCCAAGGAGGGTGCCAAGTTTATCACCAAAAACGATGGTCAAAAGCAGCGAGAGAAGACTGTTAAGCAGTCCAAGGCCAACAAACCCAAGGCTGCCAAGGTTGTCGAGGATAAGCCTGCCTCCAATGTTCCAGAGACTGGTTTGTCTGCTCCATCGTCCAACGGTGCTGATGCCGATGACGATGAATCTCCCGCTGCAGTGTCCCCTGAAGCTCGCCCAGTGGATGTCAGTGGCGTCAGTGATATGCTCGAGCCAACCGCGACCGGCCCTTCCGTTCTGCGTCTCACAGATACCGAATCTAAGAACCAGAAGAAGCAAAAGGCTTCTAAGAACCCTGAACCAGTTGAGACAAAGAAGCAGAGACAGAACAGGAAGAAGGCTGAGGCCGCCAAGGTGGCTCGCGATGAGGCCGAGAAGGAACGCAAGGCACTTGAGGAGAAGCAGCGACGAACAGCTCGCATCGCTGAGGGCCGCGCTGCTAAAGATGGCTCTGAATTCATGGCATCTGTCAATGGAAACAAGTCTGCTTGGAACGAGGGCGCTCCTAACGGAACTAATGGTGCTAATGGCACCGCTGCCAAGAAGGATGATGCTGCTCTGTACGCGCCTCTCGACACCATTGATAAGCCCGCTCAGAAGACTGCCCAGAAGCCCGTCGAGAAGTCTACTACTGCCCCTGCTACTAAGAAGGAGGCTACCCTGAAGCCGGAGAGCTCTTGGATATCATCTCTCCCGTCTGAAGAAGAGCAGATGGAGATGCTCAAGGAGGAATCCGACGAGTGGAACACCGTCCGGAGCAAGTCTTCTAAGAAATCAAAGAAGGCCCCTTCCGTCGAATCTGGAGAGGAAACCAGCCAGGCTCGTCCGGCAGCTCAGCCCAAGCAATCTACCGACACTAGCATCAACAAATCGACCAGACCTACGCCCGCCAAAAACTTTGGAGGATCCTTCTCAGCATTGACCACTAAGGATGATGATGCCGAGGAAGAGGTTGAAGAAGAGTGGGAGGTCTAAACATGGAAGCATGACGACGATGAAATACAATTGTGCATGTATTGCCCAGTTGCTGGAGCAGCTTGATGTCTGCTTTCCTGCTACTGTATACTATTTTTTTTTTTTTTTTTTTTTTTTTTTTTTTTTTTTTTTTTTTTTTTTACCGGCAGACTGATAAGTGTCGGTTTTTCTTCTTCTTCTTTTTACTTGTCTCTATGGTTGTCATTTTTGTGTTGGATTAGGAGGCATTCTCAAAAAAGTCTACCA